>WAAB01025660.1:98910-212230 GCA_013389865.1 Piaya cayana | reverse complement strand
ATTGTCTTCCAGAATACTGGTTTCACAGAACATAGACAAGAACCGATGAATACAGCAAATGCGGCTTCATAGTATTAGGAATCTCAGAGCTGAACAGCATTTTGGGATTTAGCATGTGAAATGGACACCCTGAAGTAAGTTTTGAAACTCGTCTCTATCACAGCACTACTGTTGAATGTCTAGCAGTGTGCAAATTTATTAGAAAAAGCTGCTTACTCAACTTATTTGTTCAAACTTAAAGATGAAGCATTTTCTTTGAAAAGTTATATTGTATTTACACCTGAACTGCTGTTGGATGGCACTACAAAACAAACGGGCAGGATTTTTTGAATCTTTTTTTTTAATAAGTTCTTAGCAGAAGACATCATCTGTTTCAAGCTACTCTTACAATTTTGTTCTTACTTTACTTACCATCACAACCACCACTTTGGAAACTTATAGCTGAAAATTGTTTTCAAATAGAATTTTATTTTCTCCTTTAATGCAACTTGTTACTTTGATGGGAATATCTGTGAAAAAGGAGGCCAGTTGTTTATATCCTGCTTTTCATGCAAAAGTCTGATGATATTGCCATTCCCTTAAACTTTCAGGGAAGAATATACACATTTTATTTCACCACCATTCATCAGGGGCCTCAGCCAGTGACCTCTTAAAATAATGGAGAAACATTAACTTCAGAAAACCTGGAGTTACGCCTTACACAAAAGACTTACATTTGACTAATTCAGTTCCTCTTATTGTTCTTCATGGATTTTTTTTTCTTATTTGTCAAATATAGCATATATAAGTAAAAACAGGTGAACAAGAGAATATACTCTAAAATCACCTTAAATAAAAATTTAAATACAAATGGTTCTGTCTTAAATATAATTATATTTTTGCACACACTATCTCTTGCAGACCTCCAGCCACTTGCTTCACACTTGCAGTGTATCACAGTGCCTAATTATCAAGCTTCATACTCTCCTCCATGCATACAGTTGTATGAACGCCTTGTTGGATCATCCACTATGCTGTGCTCCCCTCCAGAAACCATCATTACGTATAAAATGTCCTAGAAGTTTCTAAGTGACTTGTATCTCTATATCATAAGAGTCAGCTATCAAAAAAAATATATTTTTTTTCAAACAGCACAACAGGTGAATTTTAGAGTCCCATCAGTTTGCTATTTATAGCAAAAGGCAATTTTAATTCTGTAGTACCACCTGCACTCTGAAAGTAAGGAGCTTTGCAGTTCTGGCCTATTAGCTGAACAGATCATAGACTCTGGTTATTAAACTGACAATCTAAAATACTGAACTGTAAAATAAATGAGACCATAAAATCTGCTTCTTCTAAAAAATTTGCACACATTAATGTAGTACTGTGATAATGCCTTGCTTCTTGACTAGCTACAGAGAGGGTAACATTTTTTGGCAGGGAGGGTAACATTTTTTGTGTAAAAAATTAAGCTGAAAACATATCATAGACACATATACGAAAACGTGGGTACATGCAGGCAGAACAGGATTAGAAACAGTGACATCTCCCAGTAAGGGCAGAAGGTTATTAAAATTCTTACTGAATTTCTTACTACAGACACAACAGAAACTTGCTGGTCCATGCCGGTGAGCCAGAAAGGCTGCTCTGCACCAGTATCCAAGATGCTGAGTCTCCCTGATTTACACAAGTTAGCATTAAGAATGTATTAATTTACCCAATTGCATGTCTTTCCAATAATCTCTGAACTGGTATGGTTAACTTCCCAAGAAAGCGCTTGATGATCGGACGACTCTTGGCAAATTTGTCTTTAACCTCAATTTCCAGGACATCTGTTAGAAGTGCAACAAAAGAATATTTCTGGAAGGAAAGAACATATTTGACACCATATAAATAAACCTTTATTCAGAAAGAACACACATAATTACAACTAGCATGTACTGAATCCCAAAAGCAATGACTGGTGACAGCAATTTCCATTTTGTAAAATATCAACATGACTATATTAAGCAGTGCATTTTTGCATATGTAACTAGTCTTTCAGAAAACCCATATCCTTTCACTGTTCCTGCTCAGATACATCTGCACAAAGATGGCCAAAAGATTAAAAAATGGTACAGGGCAAATATTAGAGCCAGCATGGGTTTTTTTCCAACCTAATCTGTGATTCTGTGATATTGGCAGACAAGCACACATACACACAGCACAATAACAAATCCCCTTAGGAAAGCAAGTTTGGAACTGATTTTTTTTATTTTTTCCTTTAGATTTCAAGATACTTCAAATAAGCAAACAAAAAAGTATGGAATAACCTATTCAAAAAAGCTGAGGTCACCTGGATATACTGTTACCATCTGCCACCTTGGAGCCAATGGCAGCCTGTGTGCAATGCCTAATACGCATCTGGCTAGAGAGCTAAAGATGTACTGAATGAGGAACAAAAGAAGGAATAACTCTTCAGCTCAGCTGTAGACATCAGCTAAGTATGTTCAAAACAACAATTAAATTGGGTCAGGAATGAAAACACTTCCTCACGCTGAGCAACTGTCGGAGCTGGGTTCCTATGATAAACAGAACTTTAAAAATTGTTACTCTGTTTGCTATAACATTGTAAATTATTTTGCAGAAAGGAGTAGATGTAAAGAGGGATCAATTCTGCACCACTAGGACAGCATATGTAATAGGATCATAGGCTGATGTTGTCAGAGCACTGCTACAGGGAAGATACAGCAGTTAAAGCAAGCTGATATAATGTGCGCGACAGTGAACATTATCACTTTGCTAATAAGCCTCAAAACCGAGAGCAACGGCAAAAAATGAGTGTATTTTCTTTCTATCTGCAGGATAGATGGATGGACAGACAGAAAGTTAGAATCAATGTAGAGATTAGAATTACATTGTTTTTAAGATTTAAGACTTCAACACATGTACAGCCTTTCCCAACAGCCAACCATCCCAGAGCAATGTTAATGCTGGCCTTGCTCTGTCCTGCTCTTCTGCTTGTTTGACTTGATTATGATTTGTGGGAACATTTTCCAAAGCCTGCTCCATTTCACAGACTTTCTAAAGAATTTATGAACATTTATCACACAGTACAGGCATCTGCTCATTAGAAAACAGATCAAGAATGCACATAAAGAATACTGCTCACTTGTCCTGAAAGAGTTATTTAGTCAGTATTTTCACCTTGTTTCCCAAATAAACATTTATCTGGCTCTTTTGTGCTCAAAGACAGTTGTGGGACTGAGTTCCCTCTCCAAGACCTTCACAGCTTATCCAACATAAACACAACTGGAAAACCTGGTTCTGCCAAACTGCCTCTTTTCCCCCCGGCTTGTTGAGTGGTGCTGCAATGCCTCCCTGGGCTCTCCTTCCTGCAGCAGTGCATGCAGAGCCTACACCAAAGAGCATCCCCTCTGCTTAACAAAACTGAAAGCTTGCCACTTGCTATGCTCAATGAGAACATAATTTCCGAATGAATAGTAGTTACAATCACTGCGCATAAATGCTCAGTGCTTTTCTTAAGGGTTCTCACAACATACAATCCATTTTAACTAACTTATTTCTCTGATCTCAAGAAATCTACAGGGCTGTGGAGTGAGTTCTACTCTTGTTGGCAGAGAAGGGAATAAAAATCTCATAGCAGTGCAGCTTAAATATACAGCCTAAATACACAGATGATAGCTGTTTCTATCCAACAACAGGGTTCCTAAAATTACTACAATTTCTGTGTCAGTTTAAATAACTAGCTACAAAATAAGCTCAAAGCCTTCAGAGAATAAGGACTAATGCATAGAGAAAATATAAGCCTAGTACACTGCATCAGCTGGCAGACAGCTCTGAAAAGGGATACATTACCTCTCTGTGCCAAACAGGATTAGTTGTGTTACTGATGATAGTTGACCTTCTTTCCTGGCCATGATGAGCAAACGTAGGAAATGTACTTTTCTTGCCTGGCTGAATGGACATCTTTAGATAAGGATCAGGGTTGAAGAACATGCCTTTCTTAAGTCCAACTGCTCTAATATCTATACGCAAAAGAACAAGGAAGGAAAAAGGAACTGAGTACATTAAAGGTAGCTCACAAAGTAGTGCATTCTTAAAATATTACCCAGGAAATCAATTCACCATAAAGTACTAAGTAAAGCAACTTAAAATTACTCATACGTTAACTGGATCCAGTGTACAGAAGACAGTTAAATCAGGAAGTCAAGTGTTTTCCCAGGAGAATATAGGCAGGAAAGGTATCAACATCCTCATTTACATTTTAGCCTCCAGCCATTTGTAAAATGAAAAGCATGAACTTGTAACTCACCTACAAATTTTTCCTCAGTGTGTAAGGTATCTCACATTAAAAAGAAAAACCATAAGCCACAAAAAAACCATCACACCAGTACTTCCTCTGTTTCAGGGTAAGGGGAAGAGGCTAAGATAAAAAACTGTATGGGAGGTGGTGTAGTGAATTTGCACTTTCCCAAACTTGAGATCTTGATAAACATAACTTCAAGTATTCATTATCAAGATTACTCTGGACTATGATGCATGCTTCTCCCAAATCAGAAGACAACCTATCTCACATAAAAGGAGGCAAAACTTTCTGAAAATGCTTCTTTCTTCCTAGGGAAACCTCAGCACTTCAGCCTTTAGGAATTGCAACAATAATTTCCTCAGGTGCGTATTCTCATGCCTAAGGACTTCTGTGAAAGCACAGGCCTCAGCAAGAATAAAAAGAAAAAGGTATTTTAAAATATAATATTAGATTTTAAACTTAACCATAAAACATGTCTCCGTTTAGGTTTGCTGAAGCACGTTATATTTGCCTTTTTCCATCACACTCCAACACACTGCATGCAGTCATCATGACCCTAATGCCACCGGCATGTGCATCCTTTGATGAGCAATTTATACATGAAGCCAAAATTCACTGTACCAAAATGAAATGCCACATCTATGAATTCAGTAATAAATAAATAAATAAATAAATAAATAAATAAATAAATAAAATCCTACGTAATGTTCAAAAATGTTCAAAAGCCACACTGTAGAAGCACCATAGAATAAGGGGTAAAGGAAAATGTTCCAGGAAATACATTACAGACCTATGAGTCAATACATCTTTGCAAATTAATTTAGGATGCTTCTCAGGCTGAGTCACAACCTTCTATTAAACACAATAGGCTTTTCAGAATTCACAAAACAATTCTTTTTATAGCACCTTATGTGAGTCTATGCAACCTAGCAGTTCTTTCCCAGATAACAGCTGAAAGATCATTTCAAAAAACAGGGGATTTTTCCTGCTCTATTTCGACAACCTCTAAACATTTTCATTGTCAGCTCTTCAAGATGCAGAAATAATTGTTTTTCTGTGTTTGTCAAGCTGAACACACTTTAGCCTCACACAAGACTTGCCATGGAATAACATGCTAATCAAAACAAGTGAAGCTGGTAGACTGTACCCCTACAGCTATTTTGCTGTAGTGACAGCTTAGTTCCATTGCAAGTAAATATTTTTTTCCTTTCTAAACTACCATTTGCAGTCATTGCGTTTTTACTACTTCAAAGTGATGGAATCAGCTTGTATTTTATTTAGAGGCTACGGTTTCCACTCCAATCTGTGTCCTCTGTGCAAATTTTTTCATGCTGGGATCCATCAAATCCATTTGTTTAACTCCTGGAGATTCATGATTCTGGCTTGTTTTCAACAAACCGAAGTTCTAAAGAAAGGACATCCTTCAAGCCACTAGAGTGTGCTCCTACAGAGGCTAATGAAGAAAAGTGTTCTCTCTTTGAAGTTAAGTTAAAACAGATGGGATTTTTTAAACAACAATTTGTCAGAGCAGCATTGTTTTTTACCTGATAAAGTAAAGCTGACTAACTTCCTAGAATGCTGGGCACCAGAAGTACCTTCATCTGCGCCTTCTACTCCCATCTGAAGAAGAGAAAAAAAATGAAATACACCACAGAAGTTTTCATCTGCTTTTTATATGCTTGAGAATAACAATGCAATTGTAAGGTAGTATGCAGGGGAAGAATCCAACAAACTACTACCTATTACCACAGACAGGAAAAGTTACAGGTTTTGTTTCTAGGAAAACATCTACTGCTTAGGCCACACAGTGCTAATACACCAGTACTTCGAATCTTCTGAACAGAACATGGATAAGCTAATACACGTGCAGACTCTATTAGTGGGAGAAAAGGAGCCTGTATTTTCTTACAAGTTTCCCTTTTGTAAAATAAAATCAACAGCGCCGATCGGTGATACATACCAAAGCACTGAGCTGGCCAGTGACAGCATGTGTAACTTCTGTCACTTTCCACAAACAGTTAACTTACTGTGCAGCAAAAAAAGCAGAGAGATCAAAGAGAGACTAACAAAAACCCTTCAGATCTATGAACAAAAGCTCTTTTCAAATAGAAAAGTGCATATTTAGATAGCTGTATCTAAATATGAATATAGCCTAAAAGCTTATGCTTCACAGACTTTCAGGTTTGGTTTCTACTGAAATCCCTCTGTAGAGTAAAGCACTACTTCAAAACAGAGAGTTTCTCTGTATTAATGTCTTATTAATGTCTACCTCTTTCAGCTAGCAGAATAATTTTTCTTTCAAGACACAGATGTGCATACAGCTGAACACTCTATAATGAAGACATCAATGGAGCTATCTTTAAAGCGAAACGATTCTCCAGGTAGGCATTGCACGAACTCCCAGGCAGAAGAGGTGAGTGACACAGGCTGACAAGAAAGCTTCAGCCAAACACAGTGCTAAGGATTAATGCTACTGATAGAATTGAAAGTCCTGTTATCTATTCAATAATAACAAAAATAAGATGAATAAACTCACACACCTACGTGTATAGATGAAGTACGCAAAGCAGTTTTAGAGGAGCTGAACAGTTGTCTGTAGTTACCAGATTGGTGACTTCTGGAGCCGTGATAGCTTCAAGGAACCCACTTTGCATTCACAAGAACCAAAATAATTCCTCTTTATACTCCTTTAAGCTACTTAATATCACTAGATTCCAAGTATTTCCCACGATGCAAGCATATTAGAATTTCATCAGAATTAGCTAACATCAGAATTTCTCCCATTGTAAAACTCTAATCCTTCATACACAATAAGCAGTGAAACCAAGTGATGCAGAAACTATGATGACGTTGATGCCTGACGTCCCCATGGGCCTTAGTGGTCTTGTGCAGGAACACGCTGTGCCAGCAAGCACTGCTGCTCACCAACCAGCCCATCCCTTTCCCTCACTGCTGGACTTATCTCACACTACACTTCTCAGAGTAGGATGTTTCTCATCAGAGTGCTCTGGTGTGAAACTGTACCACTTTCCCACCCAGCATGATGTCATTATGCCAGTGACTTTATACGGATGCATAAGCAGTGACATCTGGTAGACAAATATGAAGGGCACCAAAAGCAATAGGTTAATTCCAGCCAGATCAGCACCCCCTGGCCTACAGATTTCCTGGAAGGAGCAAGGGGCACATTCCCTTGGGAAGGGGACACTGTCCAAGCAAGGTCAGGCGAACTCTATGTATTTCATTATACTCTCTTGGGCATTGTTTTCTTGTTAAAAAAGTTATTCAACAACAAAAAGGCCTTCCTCATCCAATAACTATTTTTCTGTTACATCAATGATTTTGTTAAGAGTAATATTTGCAATGTTTGTATTGCTTCCTTACTTCATTTTATAGGAAACTGGACTTGCCCCCAGTTCAGCTATAATAAAATGACTGTAACAGTGTTCCCTAGCAGTTCTGTGGTTTAACTACTCTTTTCCTCTTCTATTACTATGACCTTAACAGTAATTTCAATTTTTCTGTGTTAAGTAAAACATTCCATCCCAGCATACATGCTTAAAATTTTGCACTATCACAGGATCATAGAATGAGTTGGGTTGCAAGGAACCTTAAACTATCATCCAGTTCCAACCCCCCTGCCATGGGCAGGGACACCTCCCACCAGACCAGGCTGCCCAAGGTCCATCCAACCTGGCCTTGAACACCTCCAAGGAGCGAACATTCACAACTTCCCTGGGCAACTCTTTCCAGTGCCTCACCACCCTCATCATTAAGAATTTCTTCCTAATGTCTAATCAAAACCTTCCCCTCTTCAATTTATAGCCATCTCCCTCGTCCTATCACTACATGCCCTTGTGAACACTCCTTCCCCAGCTTTCTTGTAGCTCCTTCAGGTACTGAAAGGTCACTGTAAGGTCTCCCTGGAGCCTTCTCTCCAGCTGAACAACCCAAACACTCCCAGTCTGTTCTCATAGTAGAGGTGCTCTGATCATCTTTGTGACCCTACTCTGTACCCGTTCCAACAGTTCTATATCCTTCTTATGCTGAGGATTCCAGAACTGGACACGGTACTCCAGGTGGGGTCTCACAAGAGCGGATTAGAGAGGCAGAACCCACTCCCTCAACCTGCTGGCCTCATTTCTTTTGATGCAGCCCAGGATACAGCTGGTCTTGTGGGTTGCAAGCGGGCACCACCAGCTCATGTCAAGCTTCTCATCAACCAGCACCTCCATGATTAGTGAATCAAATGCACTGCAAAACTTCAAGCCAGCTGAAGAGCTAGCCTGTTAGATAAACTACTTCCATCAAAAGCACCTGAATAAGAGTTTAGAGGGTTCTTCTTCCAATACATATGTAAAAAAATGAAAAAAACACCTCTAGAAATCTTAGTATTTCAAAATAACAAGTCCCATAATGAAAGCACAGTGAGGCAGTAATAACTATCAATAATCAGAAAGTTATCCAAATTTCAACAGTATATAAACACTTAAAACCCCAAAAAATTTTTGCAAGAGTAGAGTTTTGACCAGTCTCATCTTTATATAATAATTCCTATCTCAGTAACAATTTTATTTTTAGTATTAACAAATAGTAACAATAAATTGAGACTTATTAATAAGTATTTAGTTTGAGTTAGACAACCAAGGTGAAAAATTTCTACTATGGTGTTACATTATAGCAAATTGAAAGCAAGCAAAAACAAGCTCTTAGCATCAAAGATTTCAGTTGATCTCAATGATTTTGAAGTTGTTTTACTACAAAAAAATATAAAGCCAAGAAAAGCATTTCCCAATTTTAATTATTTTTCTTAGGAAAATACAGGTTTTTTGCAAAAATTGCAGTTAATGGTCAAATTGGGAGATGTACCAATAGGTATCTCTGACAGCTAATATGATCATCTTATAAAAATACTATGAACAACTAAGCTAAACTTACCATCACAGCAGGGTTTTTCACAGTGATACATGGAGTAGTAGCTCGGAGGGCTCCACTAACCCCATGGTAGTATTTAAAACAGATCTTTATTTCAGCTGCAAAACAAAACAAAAAACACATTAAACCCTTCATGACTGACCCTCTGCCAAAGAGAGACAAGGAAAGGAACGCATGCATACTGGGACTCATAGTTCACTTCCATTCACAGAATCTAAGTTTGGATATCTCCCTGTCACATCTTCCTTGAAAAAGAATAAAATAACTGTAAGTGAAATATATTTTCTCTCAGCCTGTAGAAAATTGGATAGTTTTCTCAAAGAATGGCTGAATTCAGTTTTTTGCTAAAGAGCTAGTAAATTCTACCTTTTGTTTTTCACTTGTTAATTTTAACTGTATTTCTACTCAGTCAGTAAAACACCCACAGCTCATTTTTCCCAGCATTAACAGCGAGGTGTCCATGGGCACTACTAGGTAAGAAATGGCTAAGTATTCCCAAGCCACGATTCAAACAAAACCACTTCTGTATGCTTTGTATGGCTTCAGAATAACAGAATAGAATGGTTTGAGTTGGAAGGAACCTCAAAGCCCATCCAGTTCCAAATGCCCCTGCCATGGGCAGGGACACCTCCCACCAGACCAGGCTGCCCAAGGCCCCATCCAAACCAGCCTTGAACACCTCCAGGGGTGGGGCAGGCACAGCTTCCCTGGGCAACCCCCTTCCAGCATCTCACCACCCCCAGAGTGAAGAATTTCTTCCTAATTTCTAATCAAAATCCTTCCCCTTCCAATTCAAAGCCATCCCCCCTCATCCTATCACTTCATGCCCTTGTAAGAAGTCTCTATCCAGCTTTCTTGCAGGCCCCCTTCAGGTACACTAAGGCCACTTATAAGGTCTCCCTGAAGCCTTCTCTTCTCCAGGCTGAATGAGCCCAATTCTCTCAGCCCGTCCTAATAGCAGATGTGCCCCTGCCCTCGCATCATCTTCACAGTCCTCCTCTGGACTCGTTCCAACAGTTCCATATCCATCTTATACTGATGATTCCAGAACTGGACACAGTACTTTAGGTGGGGTCTCACAAGAGCAGAGTAGAAAGGGAGAATCACCCTCCTTGCCCTGCTGTCCACAATTCTTTTGATGCAGCCTAGGATATAGGTGGCCACCTGAGTTGTGAGCACTTACTGCCAGCTCATGTCAAGAGGGAAGGAAATTAGATTGGTACTGATCTCTGAAGAGAGTGCATTCATTTCAACATAACAGAGTTAATGTGAATTCTTTCTCAGCAGATTTGTAAATCGCAAATAAAAAGAATAATTACATATAGTTTATTCTTAAATTATACTGATAATGGAAAATCATATTGAAA
The DNA here is from genome assembly GCA_013389865.1 of Piaya cayana. NCBI lineage: Eukaryota > Metazoa > Chordata > Aves > Cuculiformes > Coccyzidae > Piaya > Piaya cayana. The sequence continues at coordinate 201,640 of WAAB01025660.1, read as the reverse complement.
ATTATATGAACATGGGACATCTCTCTACAGCCTTACACACAGAGGTGGTAATAAAGGTATTCTACCTTGTTCATCTATGAAACAGTTGAAGAAAGCAACATATTTTAATGAATGCATTAACACATATTATGTTGACATGATGATTTAAACAGTAGCATCCTTTGTAGGCAATTCCAACAGTTTGTTGGGGTTTTTTTCCCTATATGGAAGCAAGTAATTCCCAAATGTTTCCTATAGGAATTGTGACAGAAAGGAGAACAGCACAGGTGAATACATGGTAAGTGGCCCAAACCCTTGAGCATCAGCAGTGGCTAGACCACACTCCCTGGGCTTCTTTCTCCTAACCATAAGTAAAGGCACAGAGAACCAAAAGGCTACAAGTGTCCCACCATTGCCTTATGGCCAAAACCAGGATTGCAAAGAACAAGGGTAGAGACTCATGGTATATTTTCCTGTATTATACTACAACCACATTTGCTGTAAGATAACAGTGGTTTTTGCTTTGAGTTGGTTTTTGCAAGATGGAGAAGTTATTAGATCATCTATTCTGATCACAGCTTGTCCCCCTTCCCTTCACAATATGAAAGTTGACTTATGAACTTCACAACTATACACAGTAGGCCAGCATGACCCTCACCAAAGTAAAATGGGAGGGCAAGGCTGGAGCAATTATTCCCACGGTTCTACAATCCCAAGATGCTTCTCTGCTTATATATACACTACTTATATATCCAAGCATTACAGTTCCTCATCACAGGTTACCCAGCAAGGTGATGTTGAGGTTCAGGACTTATGGCCTACACGCTTTTTATTCTTAAGTAGGCAATATCAAAATTAATTTACTTGACTGTGCCTAGCTTGCTAAAACATTCTGTACAGATCTTCAAATGCTTTTATCATTCCACTAATACTCATGTCATCCATAGGAAAAAAAAATCAGTAGAAAGCCCAGATTTCAGACCACTGATGACAAAGTTTAAAACCACTGCAACTTTCATTAACTCCTGCTGGGCATCACTAATAAGATGCAACCTGTCAAATGTTTCACTATTGCTTAGTGCCAATCAAAAAATACCCTTGATCCTGGTAAAGTAAGAGAATACATAGACACAATGTGAGGATGAGACAAAATAACTTTAAAACACCAGCTCCTTAAGTCTGGACCCTGCATTAGCTCTACAGGTGTTCCAGCTTTCTGGTAGGAGTGTTGATGCAAGCATGACTGACCATGATGAAAGCTATCAAAAATGCCATTCAGTTTACTCTTGAAAGCTCATTCTGTATTAGTAGGACCCATCATTAAATGCTCTGTCTTCAGCCACACTTCAACAGGAAATTAAGAATAGAGCAGGTGGTTATCTCCCCTTTGTATGCTGAGACTTTCTGTTACTTAAAAAGGGAAGAAAAACCTAACTAATTCTTCATCTATGTGTCCGCTACTATTAATCAGCTATGAGAAAGAGTTAGAGATATTTGAGATATTTGCCACTAGGACGGTTCTTGTCAGACTCTGGAAGCAGTTGCATGATGCACACCTGAAGGAACCTTCAAGCACTTTATACTGGAACACAAGAAAGGTGAACACTGAACCATATTTCTAGTCCCACTGAATAAAGTTTTGTTTGCTAAACTGCATTTACTGCAAAAAAAAAAAAAGAGTATTATGTTTTCCTGAAGCCTGTATTGTTCTTCTGCATTCTGCTAACCCAGTGGAACAGCTATAATTACGGCTGCCCTTGATCCTGTGGGATTTTCCCTATCTGGAACAATCTCTCTGTTTTCCTTCTCCACTGGGATAACTATTCTGTGAGAAGTTGATAAAAATTTACTTCTGGGTACAGAAATGGCCACAGGCAAGCAGAAATTATAGCAGCCAGTTCAGACCAACCACAGGATATGCATGAGAGTTTCAGCAGTTCAGTACCTCTGACTTGCTTTAACAATATGTCAGTAGTTCTAAAATACAAAACTGAGATGTTTTGTATAAGGTTTTGAACCACACAGCATTATTCCTTGAGGGCTGAGGTATTTCATTACTGCAAGATCAAATACTCACTTATCCCTACTGAGAAGGATCAGAAATCCATCCTGCAAGCTTGCTCAGCCAAAAAGTATTATTATTTAAGTTTGCTGCAGTTATAAGTCAATGTTTATTTACTATCTTGCTCCCTGAACAAAGAGGAGGCATCTCAGAATCACCCTTCAAAGGAAAGTGCCTGGCTGACAGCATCTCCAGGGACTTAGGAGGTGGAGGAGCTGCTGGTCCCACTTCCTCCTCCTCACAGCTGAGTTCACTCACACAGTCAAAACATGTTCTGTTTACCACAAGCTTTACAGTAAAATTCAAAATGCAAACAGGATTCCTAATCACCTACAGAGGTTAATTATACTTAATAATAATGGGTCAGAACCTGCAGGTTCTTCGTAAACTGAGCAATTCTGTTGGCCTACCAGCAACACTTACACAAAAACGGGCATACAAGAATATGGACTCTCCACGACGTAAAACATACATTTTAAGTAACCAGGACTAAAGTCTTGAGCATCCCTTAATCACACTGTGAAAGCTTTATGACTACACAAGAGCATGGCAAAACAATGAACTATTTCACCCAGGCTTCTACTTTCCAGCTACATCACTCAGTTTATTGAAACCCAAACTTTATTTTTCAGAGAGTTTCTGGAGGTAGGGTTTATCAAGTCAGTTGTCACTGCCTATCTTCTCTCAACTGGAGGACTTCAGCCACCCTGACACCTGCTGGGAAAGTAGCATGGCAATCTGTAGGCAATCCAAGAGACTCCTAGAGTGTGTCAGAGATAATTTCTTAACCAAGGTAACAGACTCGCATATCCAAGAGGATGCAATACTGGACCTGATGGTCACCAATCCAAGTGAGCTCATCAGTGGCATCAAGAACAGAGGCTGCCTGGGCTGCAGTGATCACACGCTGGTGTGAGGGATCTGAGGGATATGGGACAGGTGAGGACTGGAGTCAGGACACTAAACTTCAGGAAAGCAAAATTCCAGCTCTTCAAGGAGTTAGTCAGTAGGACCCTGTGGGAAATGTTCTTCGGGCACAAGGGAGCAGAGCACAGCTGGAAAATATTCAAGGGTGCTTTCCATAAAGTCCGCGAGCGCTCAGCCCCCACATCCAGGGCATCGGGCAGGGAAGGGAAGAGACCAGTGTGGCTGAGTGGAGACCTGTGGGTCAAACTGAAGAGCAAAAGGGAACTGCACAGGCTGTGCAAACAGGAACAGGGAACCTGGGAAGAGTGTAGGGATGCTGCCCGGTTGTGTAGGGATGGGGTCAGGAACGCCAAGACATAGCTGAAGCTGAACTTCGCAAGGGAAGCAAAGACTTGCAAGAAGGGCTTCTACAGGTACATCAACCACAAAAGGAAGGTTAAAGAAACCATACCTCCACTGATCAACGAAAATGGTGACCTCGTATCAACAGTCAAGAAGGCTGAGGTACTCAACAACTTTTTTGCCTCAGTCTTCACCAACAACCACTCTCCTCACCCGTCCTGGGACATTGGACAGCAAGATGGTGACCAGAGGTGTAAAGCCCCTCCCACTGTAGAGGAGGACCAGGTTCACGACCACCTGAGGAATATGAACACATATAAGCCTATGGGACCTGATGAGATGCATCCCAGAGTCCTGAGGGAACTGGATGATGCAGTTGCCAAGTCACTCTCTGTGATGTTTAAAAAGTCATGGCAATCACAGAAAGTCTCTGGTGACTGGTAGAAGAGCAACATTGTGCCCATTTTCATAAAGGGTAGAAAAACAACCCTGGGAAGTACTGACCTGTCAGCCTCCCCTCTGGGCCTGGGAAGACCATGGAACAGATCCTCCTAGAAGCTATGCTAAAGTACATGGTGGACAGGGAGCTGATTCAAGGGCAATCCCTGCCCGACCAACCCAGTGGCTCTCTACAATGGGGTGACCACATGACTGGACACAGGAAAAGCAACAGATGCCTGGACTTCTATAATGCCTTTGACAAAGCCCCCACAACATCCTTCTCATTAAATTGGAAAGAAAAGGATTTGATGGGTGGACTGTTCAGTGGATAGAAAATTGGTTGGATGGTCACATTCAGAGACTAGTGGTCAACAGCTCCATGTCCAGATGGAGATCCATGACAAGTGGTGTTCCTCAGGGGTCAGTACTGGGACTGGTGCTGTTTAATATCACCATCAATTATATTGACAGCAAGATTGAGTGCACCATCAGAAAGTTTGAAGTTGACACCAAGCTAAGTGGTGCAGTTGTTACACCAGAAGGATGGGATGTCACCCAGAGAGACCCGGACATACTGGAGATGTGGGTCTTTGTGAACCTCATTAAGTTCAACAAGGCCATGTACAAGGGTTGGGGCAATCCGTGATTTCAGTACAAGGTGGGGGACAATGTGATAGAGAGCAGCCCTGCAGAGAAGGATTTGAGGGTGCTGTGATTGATGAGAAGCTCAACATGAGCCAGTAATGCATGCTCACAGCCCAAGAGGTCAACCATATCTTGGGTTGCATCAGAAGTGTAGCCAGCAGATCGAGGGAGGGATTCTGTCCCTCTACGCTGCTCCTGTGAGCCCCCACCTGGAGTATTATGTCCAGTTCCAGAATCCTCAACATAAGAATGACATGGAGCTATTGGAATGGGTCCAGAGGAGGACTGTGAAGATTATTAGAGGGCTGGAGGCCCTCCCCTATTAGGACAGGCTGAGAGAGTTGGGCTCATTCAGCCTGGAGAAGAGAAGGCTCCAGAGAGACCTTATAGTGGCCTTCCAGTACCTGAAGGGGGCCTACAAGAAAGCAGAGGAGGGTCTTTTTACAAGGACATGCAGTGATAGGAAGAGAGGGCATGAACGTAAATTAAAGAAGGGAAGATTTTGATTAGACATTAGGAAAAAAATCTTCACAATGAGCATGGTGAGGCACTGGAAGGCATTGTCCACGGAAGCTGTGGCTGCCCCATCCCTGGAGGTGTTCAAGGCCAGGTTGGATGGGCCTTGGACAGCCTGGTCTGGTGGGAGATGTCCCTGCCCATGGCAGGGGTGTTGGAAAAGGATATGCCTTGAGGTCCCTTCCAATCCTAACCAATCTACTATTCTATGAAACTACTTCTTCATCTAAAAATTTGACGAAAATGAAATTGGGGTATTTATGACTCTTTAGAAGTTATTATACATTGTTACAAAGAGTGACGTACATGTTAATTAACCTGAGCATTCCATAAAACCATAATCCTCTTCATTAAAGCCAATAGCTGCTATTGTATAACAATAGTTTTATAGCTCAGGTCTGTTACATAAAAGTGCTGGAACTAACAAAGGTTTCTGGGACTCAAACACCGGCATTTAAATTCCAAAATAACTCCTGCATGAAATTACAGCATTGTATTTCCCTTTATGGACCACACACTCTTGCCTCTTCAGTAATGAAAAGATCAGCTTACACCAAATAATAGCTTGTTTTTAAATCATCACTAATTCCCTGAAGTCCCTCAGTTTTACATTTTTACTGCCTTTAATACTTTAACTTTGCCCATTTAAAATTGTTTTATGATAGAAAGGCACTAGAATACATCATCTTAGAACACATAAACACATGAACATAATGTAGAAGAATGTGTTCTTTCCAGAAGACTGATAATTTAGAAAAACAAACGTGTTCAGTTAGAACTGTTTGCTCCAGATACACCCTTGTCAAACAAAAACACTAGAGGTGGAATCACCCCACATTCCAGTGAGAAGGAATGAGCAGAGACATCTCCAGAGGACAAGTCAAATCCTAGTCATGTTAACAGTCTGTGGATGTAAACAGTGCTCCCAGCTAACTGTATGGAAAGAGCAGAGCAGCTAACTCTGCCTGGACACCAGAGCCAGGTGCCAGAAGTTACTTGGGCCGAATCCACGTCTCTCTGCAGATGTAAACATTTGCCCTCCAACATTCAGTGAGGAAAAAGCTGACAGCAGGTAAACTTGTCTGAGAAATACAAGAGCATGTTCCACAAAACTTGTTTAAGAAAACTTTGCCACTAGAAGAAATTAAGTCACTCACATCCAGGCTTCACAAAACTATAAAGGGAAATACAATCCAAGCAAAAGCACTGGGTTAAACCCTCATTTTTCCAAGCTGAACATAAACACCTCATAGACAATTGCAGGAATTTAGAAGTGCCCTGCATGTTCTGTTAGTTGAACTTCTTTTCCTTAGCATGACAGTCCAGTGAACACAATTTTTGTGTTTGGACATATAGCATTCTATTCCCTGCATCACTTTCACCACATACCTTTTTGATTATTTTCTACTGGGACCAGCAGAGTAGCCAACAGCAACAGAACACCAGTGCCAAAGCCAGCTGCTTCTGCATACCTGTCAGCTCTTTAGCAGGTATCAGAACTTATTTTACAGAAGGAATGATAAAAAAACTACCCCAATCTAGAAAATTACTTAAACAGACTTAAAGAAAGATTTTTCAATAAACTAGGATCAGTAACAGAAAATAATAGGAATGGTTGGATTTGATGATCCAGTGGGTCCTTTCCAACTTGGTGATTCTATGATTCTATGTTGCAATCCCAATGATCTCTCTTCATCTAACCTGCTGCACAGGAAAATGCTTGGACAAATGGTTGTTCAGATAACAGAGTCTTCTGACCCCTGCCAGCCCTACTCACTTCGCTTTCACTCAGAGACATTCTTATTTATCGTTATGAGAACTGACTGTTATATTTCAGTTTGGCAAAGCAATTAATTATAATCTAACCTTTAAAACAAAACACTAGGGGTATTATGTGCTTAAGGAAGTCAACAAGGTTTGCCACAAATATAAAAAATACCAGATCTGATCCTGTTTCAGTTATCTTTGATACTCAAAAAGAGCTGTTAAGAGACAACAGATATAAATAGCAGAAGAATAATAGAAGTATTTCTAACTGAGTGAATGTATTTATAAACGGGGCAAGAACAATAACCATGACTCCTTAGACAGACCACTGAAAAGGGCTGGTTGCAGGGCACTACACAGACAAGTGTTCCAGGCTCAGAACAATTCCATGTGAGAAAAAAATGACCTTTATAAAATTTAATTTAAATGCTAAAAAAAAAATAACGACTGGATACAAGTAATGAGTTACATTGACAGAACGTTCGTTAACATTGACCATCTTCATCAAAACCACTAAGAATACTAAAATGCACTCCCCTCTCTAGGAACAACAATTTTTTGCTAAAAGTACATGAAGTTCAATTATTAAACTGATTTTTTTCCTGCAATATATATTAGCTTTTTAAACAAAAAAGAGTGCTGGGAGCCTGCTCTGCTGGCCACAAAGCATGGTGGTTTCAGTTTCAGTACACTATTTTTGCAAAAGTTGTAATTTCATGGAAGTAGAAACTGAATGCAGAGAACTACAAACAAAATCTCACTTGCAACATGACACAGTGTAACACACACATATATATTACCATGTTTTCTGAACTATATTGCATTGTCTACCCATACCACAAAGCCAAGATTCCAAGTTCAAAACAGACAGCACCTGTGCAATCACTGCATCCGAGTATCACAGTGCAGCACCAGAAGTAATTTAACCACAAACATCTCAAGGGTGATTTGGAAATGACTGATGGTGACAAGACTGCCAGTCTCTGGATGAATCCCAACAGCCGCCACTACGGATTACTGCTGAAGACAAAGCTACAGCATTGGTAAAGAAAATATATGCCAATCAATATATTTCTATTTTATTCATAGTAGTAACTAGGACATCAACTGTTATAAATAACAACAAAGACATTACACTACAGGTAAAGTGGGTGAAGGTGTTTCTGAGTACTGTAATTAATACTCATGGGATCAAGACTATAATTTACAAATACATATCCAATCTGGTCTCAAAGGAGGCTTAAACGAGGCAGAATGAGGGTGAGGACTCAAGTAGAAGCACATGACCATCCATTTTGCTGAACGATGACCATGTACCCCTGACACAAGGAGAAGGGTTGGCTGCACGAGCACAAGCCACAATGTCACTTGCTCCCAGCAGCAGAAAATAACTGCTGGCCTGTTTTACCTACTGGAATACGTAAAGCTTTTAACTGCTGGGGACTTTGCATGTGGACGTGTATAAGCACCAGTTATCCACTACATGACAGTGACAGCACTACATCAAATCTCCCTCCCATGGCACCTCCAAAATGACCTGTCCTTCCTCATATTGCAGGGGATTGACTTAGAAGCTGCAGCTTATAAATGAGCTCCAGCTTTTGTCAACTCATCTTCACAAAACTCAAGCTTCCTTGCAGATGCTTTTTCTACCGCCAGCCTTTCCATGGATCATATCACTCCGTCCTTCTGCTAGCTCTCTTCTCCACAAGGAATACCATCATCTCTGTTCCATCGTGATGACTCAAAGGGAACCCCTGCCATCCCAAACTCACAGACTGCTACACCCAGAAAAACAATCTGCCATCTAAAATCAATTCGGGACAACTGCAGCCACTCTTGCAGAGACGGAAGTTCCCAACATACTTAAAGACCTGAACAGTCCAATGTCCTGATAAATACCAGATGACCACACCAAACATGAAAGCATTAAGTTGTGTTGCACTTTCACACTATTACCGCTCCTTGAACTTATTCTTTCCTTTTACAGAAGAAGGATGAAAACTGCTTGTAGAGCTGTGCCCACATTTAGCAATCCTTCCATAGTTTACACAACAAACAACTTGAAGAAGCTGTCCAGTGAGTAATTGTTTTCCTCCTTTCAGCAAGCCTCAGAGCAGGATGTTTTTAAGTTACCCCTATTGCTTGAGTAAGGAAAAAACATATCAGGTACACAGATGCTCAAATTCACTATCCTGAATCTCTCGAAAGGCAGATTTCCCTTTCATGCTTACATGGCACTTCTGCCCTCTCCCCAGGGAAAAGAAAGAGGAGCACCTGTCTCCACACCGGTTGGCTCTACTGTTTCAAGCCACTCACTTTGCCTCAAGGTGACAGCTTAAGGACAGCAGCTGTTTACAATGGTGAGCTTGTTTTGTCTTTCTCCTTTGCAAACTCTTCCTCCCTTCCCTGTCCTCCACCACTCAGAGGCTGCTTATATTTCTGGAATACATTAAGTTCACGTCTCAGTATTTCACTGTTGATTCCTTTGATTCTCCCTTCTCAGGGTAGAGTCTACAGAACTTCTTGTGTTGATTTTTGTCGAAAGCAACTGAGAGTTTTCTTTGATCATTCTTGTTTTGATAATTTGGGATGCTTTGGGGGAAATTAATGTCTGGCTTTAGCATGAAGATGAGGAGACTCTCCCTATCCTTCTCTCTGCAGGTTGCTTGATCTGAATAGAGCAGATGGCAAACTATGTCTTTACATGTTATTTGCTTGTGAAATAGGAGATGCTGAATCCATAGGGAGGGATTTTAAGAAAAATAAATGGAACGACTGGCAAATTGAGTTACAAGACTGCAGATATGCAGTAATACAAAATTTAGGAAAAACACTAATACAAGGCCTACCTTTAAACATAAGCATAAATTCCTCAGAACTCAGTGAAACTACTAACAAATTTGCAATTATCCTAATGAAAAAACAACTTCCCAAATTAAGGCATAAGACACTTTTCTTAAAAGAGACAAATCTGAGGATTGCAGAAGGAATCTGAGGCCAAATCCAGCTGACTCCCACTGATTAACATTAATGCAATTAAAATGGAAATACTCCTACTGCATGAGATTCATTTGCATCTGGCTGGTTAGTGATGCTATCATCCTCTGCACCTCACCCTACAGAGATGCTGTTTTACTGATGAAAAAATATATAATGTCCCTAAGCTCTGACACTGTTAGAGAAAGAACACAACCAAAGTCTTTGGGTTTATGTGCACACCAGCTGATCTCATCACTCCACATTAGTAACTTTCATCCTTTTCCTCTCCAAAAAGGAGGCACATTCAGGCTGGTTTTGACCGTAAGTCCTAAAGGATTATTGTCATTATTTAGCATAACTCTGTAAAAAAAGCATCATCAGGCATCACTGACAAAGCTGGTTCAAAGTTTCTCAGGCTTGTAGTAAACACCCCCGTCCTTTCCTTGTGTGCAGATAGAGCAGGGAGCCTGCCAATCATAGGCAAAGCAATAGGCAATCATAGACAATTAATCACTGTCTGTGCTCCAAACATAAAACAGCTCTGAGACAGAAAACTCCAGACAGAAAAGCCCAGCTATAACTCAGTTATATCATGAGCCTGCTGGAGCTTGTACACATCAGAGCATGAGCAAAAGCAGAGGGCTACAAAAATATTTTGGATGGAGACAAAAATAGCCTACGAGAAGTGGCTGAATGAGCTGGTCTTGTTTAGCATGGTGAGAAGATGTCAATACAAGACAAATAATATTAATTCAACTCTTTCCAGCTCTTTTAGAGGATTTTGAATGTGGTAATGGTCCTAAACTTTTATCTTTGGCCATTCAGATTGGACGCCACAGAAATCTTTTTAGCTGAGGCAATACTTCAGCACTGGATAAGGTGCATGAATCTGAATAATCTGAGAAATCTTTGTCTTTGAAGGTTTTCAAGATTGTGCTTTAGAACCACAGCTGACCAGCTCAAGTGTTGGTCTCACTTAAAGCAGGAGGTTGGATGCAACCAGAATTTCCACATTGCAGCTGAGTTTAGACTAACACACATTTTGTCCGTTCTGGTCCCCCTTTTATTGAAGCTAATGCTTTACAAACACAGGGGCATTGCTGCTGAGTTGGGATTGTTGTCCAATTGCTCTTTTCATTCCTAGACAAGCGCTGTCAAAATTGCTAACGGTCTGCTGCACATCATTATTGGGAGGAGTAAATACACCACTAACACTATGACCTCCAGATAATATATTTGGCCTCTTAGCAAAGGTATTTCTAAACACAAGGAATCTACAACTGCACAAGTCTTTCCAAAATTTCAAAAACAGATTAAACCATCAGAGAGAATAACTTCAATAATCAGGCACAGATTTACTGGGAATGTTAGACTCTTGATTTGCTGCTCCCTCTTACTCTCTTGCTGTGACAGCAGCACACTAAGAGAACAAATTTTATCAGTAACACAGCAAAAAAAGAAGCTAACAGGGGAGCTCAGTTCACCTCTGTGGCTGGCACAGGCTGGGCAGTGTCACTGTCCGCAAAGCCTGCTAAGAAACCCAACAGCTCATCTCTGGTGCTGTGTGGTAGAAGCAACTCTGCTGTGGTTGTACCCGAACTGAAAGCCACCCACTGCACTTGCCTGAGCTGTGATTTAGTGATCTGAGGAAGAACAATAATAAGAGAGTAGCTGCCTGTAGTTGCACGAGAGTTGTTTTGCCCCTGTAAGCTAATAGAAAAAGTCTTGCTGAGAAAACATGGTCACGTATCTGTGGAGCTGTCTAGTTTAAAAAGTGGAATCAGAAATTCAGTTAAGTGTTTCAGTGCAATTTTTGGCCTCTCACTAGAAACATAATGTCCTGGTGGCATACTGACCTGCCGTACCACATACAACACAGGTTCGTAAACATTGCTTTTTACAGTTCTCTGCTTGTCTCTTGTTTATCATATGGCAGCAGGACTATTTACTAAAGCTAACCACAACCAAAGAACACATATCCTCCACTCTTTCTATCAGTCAGTTGCAAAGTGCGGGTGGTTGACACATGCAACGTCAGCTGCAGCTGATTTTAAGTCAAAACTGTTAGTTCTTGAAGCATTAGCCTAGGTTACTTACATGAACATCAAGTATTCAAGAGCCTCATCCCCACACATTACAGCACAACAGAGGCAGTTAAAGATACAGACAAATATCCTTGAAGTCAAACTGCCCATATCGGCAACAATGCTGATACAGTACGTATACAAGGAAGCTGAGGCAATGAAACCTTCTAACATATGTTTTAATATGCTTTAATACACTGCTCACTGCTGTCTTTGGCACCAGGAAAGTTAATTATCTTGATCTGTATCATTTCCTTGACCGTCATCTTCAGTTCAACAATTTTTTCCTGTAATGAACTCCTGAAATTGAATTAAAGCTTTTTTTTGTTGCTAAAAAAAAAAAGTCCTGTGTAATTCATAGTGGAACTTGGCAAGATTCAATAATGAGTTCTAGAAATAAGAAGTATGAACAATTATTTATGGCACAGAGGACACGGCATCTTCTGAAATACATGTATTGCTGTTATATCAGTTAATGAGAAGAAAACATTCTGCCAAGACCTACAGTTAGCAGCACTGCAGTGTACAGTGAAATAATAGAGTGGGAGTATATTTTTTAAAATATATGAAGGAAGATTCATTGCTGTGAGGCTAAACGGGTGGTAGAGCAACTCACAGCTCTTTTGGGACTGATTGCCACTTTGATGCTTGGCGTATCAGCGAGTTCAGACACAACATCCTAGGCTTAGAACACCTATTTCTTTAGGAGATAATATTCTTTAGATGGTAAGAGTGGTTTAGCTTCCTATAATCCTGGTTGCCTAAGGGAATGGCACAGGTCCCCAGTTTGAAGCTTGGCTATCAGTACTCTTTGGAGTTCAACTGAAGTCATTCTCTCCCAGGTATACCTAGACTCGCAATATTTCAAAACTGCCTACTGGACTTCCCAGTGCAAGGAGACTTCAACTGAGAAATACTGATGCAACTGGACAGGAAGCTGGCACCTACTAAAGACAAATCTAACCTTCATACTAACAAACATTAGCAAGCACTAGTAGCTTATTACCTTTTCCTTCATGTGCATTTACCGTTAATGTTTGTCCAGCTGAAATTTTAAACTGCTTGGCAAGAGACTTAATCTTTCAATACATATATACTGTACAACATTGCTTAAGGCATGTCTTCCTCCTTCAACTGAAACACACTGCCTAAGAACATCCCTAGAATAAAATTTATATCTAAGCTAAAGTCTGTTTTTTTATAACATTCAGCAAATGCACTGGAAAATGTTGCCCTTTAGAGCAACACAATCACTTCCTTTGGTTTATCAGAGCGTTAGACAAAACAGACACAAAATGCCATCCCCTTGACTTGCCTTGACACAAGAGCTTGCTTTTTTACACTCCTTTACCTTTACATAGGTACTTACATTCCATAAAATAGGGACCAGGTTCAATTCGCCATACAATTTGTCCTTTTTGTGTGCCAGTCACTCCCCGATTCTTGGAATCCCAGAAGTTGGCTGGAGAGTTCTCATCTGAAAGAGAAAAGAAATAAGTGTTGTCAAGTAGTATTTATAATAGTTTTCATCTTTGTTTTTCTGTTCAGTTCAAGAGGTTAAGGAATTACACGAAAAATTATTTGTGTTTAAAAAAAAAATATTGAACTGACCAGTAAAAGATAAATGGCTTCTCTTTTACAGCTGATAGATCAATTTATGCAGAGTGAGCAGACATCCATACAGCCAAAGTAAATATATGCTTTCCTGTAAGAAATGACCTGCCAAGGTAAAGTATTCAATTCCAAAACTTCCCGAACTCAATAGAGAGGCTATTTGGAACACAGAGCTGACAGCAGCTTAATCACAGTTACTACACCATTTCATAGAGCAGTCCTGCTCTGTGACGTGAAAATCTAGCATTCATTCCCTAGCTAGAAAGTATGGAATTGCAAATACAGGTATCAGGACTTACCTCAGTTTTTAATATAATCCTATATTTTAGAAACTAGAGAGAATATTTTTATAAATATACCAAAAAATCAGACACTTTCAGTCTCCTGACACGGACACGGTATTATCCTCTCTCAGTAAACTCAAACTAGAGGCTCAAAGGGCAGAACTGTTACTTAATAAGCCAGAAACACAAATGAGCAATTCAGCAATTTACTTTCAAAAGAGGAGAACTGAGAAGCAAACAGCGAGCACCTACAGATCAGCTTAGCAATATCAGTGTTTTCCCCTCACAAACTAAGCTTTTGTCCTATCAGAGATAAAAAAAACCATCTTGAGGCTTGTTTGTTATTTACCAGCCTGTATTCAGATCATGGGAAGATCATGGAAAAAGACCCTCCTAGAAGCTATGCTGAGGCACACAGAGGACACTGAAGCCAGCATGGCTTCACCAGGGGCAAATCCTGTATGTTTTGCATGACCAACTCAGAGGCTTTCTATGGGGTAACTGCAGCACTGGACACGGGTAAACTGACGGATGTGAACTATCTAGAATTCTGTAAAGCCTTTGACATGGTCCTCCACAACATCCTTGTCCCTAAATCGTAAAGAAAAAGATTTGATGGGTGGACTGTTCAGTGGATAAGAAATTGGTTGGACAGTCACATTCAGACAATAGTGGTCCATGGCTCAAAGTCCAGATGGAGATCTGGACAAGCGGTGTCCCTCAGGGGACCATACTGGCACTGGTGCTGCTTAATATCTTCATAAATTATATTGACAGCAAGATTGAGTGCACCCTCAGCAAGTTTGCACATGACACCAAGCTGAGTGGTGCAGTTGTTACACCAGGAAGATGGCATGTCATCTAGAGGGACCTGGACACACTGGAGAAATGGGTCTGTGTGAATCTCATTAGGTTCAACAAGGCCAAGTGCAAGGTTCTACACCTGGGCCGGGGCAATCCCTGTTTTCAGTCCACAATGAGGGATGGTATCATTGACGGTAGTCCTGCAGATTTGAGGATTTGAGGGTGTTGATTGATGAGAAGCTCAACATGAGCCAGCAATGTGTGCTCACAGCAGAGAAGGCCAACCATATCCTAGGCTGCATCAAAAGAAGCATGGCTAGCAGGGAGGTGATTCTGCCTCTCTATTCCTCTCTTCTGAGACTACATCTGGAGTACTGTGTCCAGTTCTGGAATCCTCAATGTAAGAAGGAGATGGAGTGTGTCCAGAGGAGGGCTACAAAGATTATTCAAGGGCTGAAGCACCCTCCATATGAGGACAGGCTGAGAGCACTGGGCTTGTTCAGTCTGGAAAAGAGAAGGCTCTGAGGAGTTATTATAGCAACCTTTCAGTACCTGAAGAGGGTCTACAAGAAAGCTAGAGAGGGACTATTCATGAAGGCTTGTGGTGATAAGACAAGGGGGAATAGGTATAAACTGGAGAGGAACAGATTCAGACTAGACAAAAGGAAGTATTTCTTCTCCATGAGAGTGGTAAGATATTGGAACAGGTTGCCCAGGGAAGCTGTGGCTGCCCCATCCCTGAGGGTGTTCAAGGTCAGGTTGGATGGGGCCTTGGGTAACGTGATCTACTGGAATGTCCCTGCCCATGGAACTGGATGATCTTTCAAGGTCCTTTCCAACCCTAACTATTCTATGATTCAGGCATCCAGAAGGCAGTATGAATGAATAACAAAACCAAACAAATCAGTGAGAAGTGTTTGAAAGGGCCCAAAGGTTAGTTACAGTGACCCAGAGGAAGCTGACATAAACTCCTTTCCTACAGGGAGCTCTTTGGAAGTGTACACCATAATGCTTTACAAGTGCACTCAGGCAACTGTTTCCTAATTAGACAATTATACCTGTGACCTCAATACAATAACCTAATTCTTTCCAGTTATATATATCTCTTAGTCTTAAAACTGTTGGGTTTTTTTAATATCCTGGTTTATTACATGCATTTGAGTGCATTCTGCAACCTAAAAATGATTTCACTAAGAACTTAGGCTACCATGGCTTTGTTCACAAAGCTCCTACCCATTCAAGCATGTTTTCTTTGTATATGAGTAGAAACTCCTGCACAAGACAGCAGAATTGTTACCTACATCTCAGAAATCCATATGTTATTTATGAAAGAATAATAAATAATGCAGCTTTGATACTTTCACCTTAAGAACATAAACTTATATTAAATCTTCTCTTTCTCCTCTGCATCACGACTGCTCATCTCAGGATACGCATAACTCCACTGAATCACAATTTGTGCAGTCTGTCCATTCAGATCCTACTAAGCTGACGTGCAAAGCATTATCAGACACACACTGGGCTTCTGTGATCGCTCAAGAGTAAATTGTGTACCCTGTCCACAACCTGGAAGAGCTCTGGAGAATCAAGAGGCAGTCACAGCAAGCTGCTGACAATTTCTGTGCTTCCAGGCATGGGTGACTGAGTATTATTAGAAAACTGCGGTCCAAACACCTCAGAATCACGACAAGTCCAGAATAGTTTCAATGACAACAGGAAGGGACAGGAGGGTTCTCCTAACACCTGTGATCCTCTACCATATAATACCATCAGGCTTCACTTTTTTAGTGGAATCAACACGATGGTACATAAACTGCATACACCATAACATCAGGCACACAGGCAGCAAAAACTTTAACTATGCATATTAGTCATCATTACAGTGGAAACCATTCAGAGTAAACAAAGCTGCATGTCACCCATGTATTTCTTTTTTTTTTTCTTCCAAAAGCTGTGCAGAGGATCTCAGAAAGCACAGCAGCACAGCCTGTAAGTCACTCCAAGGACCTCAAAGAAAAGCCTCTATACGTGCCTCCCAATGCCACTCTAACAGAAACAATGCACTGCTTACCTATTTTGTCGCTTTCCCAATCCCAAGCTCCACTGTTATCTTCCACAGACACAACTCTGGGAAGCCATGAAATATAGCTTAGCTTTCAGCAAATCTACACTAGTGTCTCCTTTGGTCCACCATGCAAACTTGGTTATCCAAACCATCACTACCAAAATGAAGCAGATTCTTTAAAAATTCCACAGTTGCCTGAAACACAATTTAAAATTACTCAGTGCTTGCATTACAGAAAGATGTATGGTATGACAAAAAAAACCCACCTCCCCTCTCTCCTACCATGTTCTAGTTCTTTAGAACTTCTTTAGTTAAACAACTGGAGAAGAGTCTGTTCATAATTCCAAGCAGAAGGTCAGATATTTGGTATATTGTAATCATAAACATGAATATTTTTGTTCCTATCTTGTTCAAGAAATCAAGAAACTCTGAGGCAATGAAATATACCTTTAACAGAGGCATTTCCAATATTCAGGCACAAGCAATTAGTCTTTGTCTTTTTAAATCAGTAACTAAGTCAACGGCAATTTTTAACGGGACATTACAGAGCTTCAGAAAAAGTTCCACATGAACTGAGCCTCAAACTCTGAGCTGAGCAGTTACAAGAAAGCAGGATGTCTTTCTTACATCTTCCAACATTTAAGAAAGTGCTTGGATTTCCAGTCCTTTAATGAAGGAATAGTTTTGTTTGCAGCAACAAAGACTAAATAATTGATACTCTGCCCACGGGCACGCTGCCACTGCAACAGAAGGTGGTGCAGACAGAGGGATGAAAAATGCTGACAGACCACTGCCTGTCAGCAATCGACTCAAATGACAGAATTTATTTTGGACAGCTTTTATTTTATTCTGAAAGAGCCAATTTTTTTCTACTTCTATGATGTTATTAACATAAGGGAGAAAAATAGCACTAGTAAGGCATATACAAAAATAACTTCAAATCTCAGTTCATGGATTTTAGAAAAAGAAACTGAACAGAAAAAAAATCATATAGTATGAAAACATTAAAGTGCACAACATTGCCTAAATCTACTTATGAACACTGCAATAAAAAATAGTTAAACAGTGACAGTCTCAGTAATATTCAACTGTACCAAAAAAACCCATGTCTGAGAGCACAAAAAACAGTATCAGAATTACCACTACTTCATCTCTCCTCTTAGCCAAAACACATATATATGTATGCGCACACACACACACATATATATACACACTATAAATATATATTCCATAGGGAATTTCAATTTTAAGATGTTCTAGTCGCTTTTTAACCAATAATTCCTGCTGTTTGTGAAACTGGAAGCTGTTCCAGAATCTGGGCCAGAGAGTAGATATAAATATCCCTTCCCAGAACATAAAATATGCAACAAAATACTGTCTTATTGCATTGGCATATTGTTCAGTGAGTCTACACTTCTTAAAGAAATAAAACAATGCACGATGCATGGTATCTTCCTATCTTCAATAATTTTAGACACAAAATATTACAGAAAGAAACTTATTCCTGAGAGTTGCGATCCCTGTACAAATCAGCATATGTGAGACACTATGTTGTACAATGAAAAGTGGGTAGTAATAAATGTATCAGTGTGGAACTTCACAGATTAGTGCTCCTTGGAATCACTGTAAAGCAAATACGTTCTGAGTAATACTGTTTTCTTTATTTAACTGCTAAGCAATAAGCCAAATCTGGTATTAAGAAATGAACTCTTTTTTTTTCCACTTCCAGACGTCATCATCACTACAACACCCCTTAAGGTAAGTTAGATACCAACAGCATCAGTAATACCCACAGCCTGTGCTCTCCATATGGGCACAGCAGTTCTCAGCTCTGCCCTGATGCGACGGTGAATGGGATGCAGCTCCCTTCAGCATGTCTCAATTCAGTAGGTCTAGCTCATGTGAAAAGCAATACAGAAGTACCAGATAAATGGATGAACAGTGCAATGAAAGAAGAAGGTATTGTTTTTACAGAATTCATTTTCACAATAAAATCACGCCCCTAAAACAGTTAAGAGTTGTAGGAAGCTCCAGCATGCCCGTGCTTTTTCTGTACTGGGAGCCCATCACTGGACACAGTGCTCAGATTTTTTTTCACCTTTATGGTCTCAGTGCACACACTGGTCACATGCAAAGCAACATCCATCTTCTGGTCCCAGTTTCTGTGGTCACTGGTGCTGGGTTATGTGATAAAAGGCTTGTCTCAAGGAATGCAAAGGATTTTTATTCTTCAAATATTAAAAACATTACAGAAGTCACAAACTCCTACTCTAGAAACATCACAGATTGCTTACTGCATATGATAAAAATTAGAGTGCCCTATAGCAATCTAAGAGCTTCAAATATTCACATACTGATCTCTTTTCAGTAATGCATTTGTAAAGATGCTTAAATGCAGAGCTCAGAAAGAAAGTGATGCTAAACAGGTTCTGAATGTCACTGAATGGTTTTAATTATGCACAATTTTACAATTTTAATCTTTCACTGCCATACATGGGTATTCTAATTCACAGCTCTTGAAAAATCCATGCAGCTTAGCTCAGAAAAGACCGATTGTGCTGGTAACACCATTGTCTCCCTGCATTATTCTGTTACCCTCACTTGGGATTTACATCTCAGTCTCCATTTTTTTCATCCCTTTGTGGAAGACTTTTTTTGCATAATCTTTTGAAGTGCTTGTATTGTTTATTCTTAATTTAAAATTTTTAATCAAGTTCAGATTGTCAAAATGCTAACTTCCTTAGAATTTTAGCTTAATTTTAATAAATTCTTGGACTTAGAAGATGATTTGTGCAATGTATCTAGTTATTAAAAGAGGTGTTTGTACTCAGCTTGGGGAAGCTTATAAAGATCTAAATGTTATTTCTCTTGTCAGGTCTTCCTTTACAGTATGTATCAGAGGAGCTGGAAGGTTGGTAGAGAGTAAGGTTATGTATAGTTTTGTCTCAAGTTGAGATTCATCAGTCTGCCATCAGCTTCTCTCATAGGCATATTACCAAGATTGATCATCCGCTACCTATCTGTCTCTGTCACCTCACTCAGACTTTAACAGGTTTGTAGTTAATCTGTAGCAGAGGATATTTCTGAATTTAATTTTGAGCCAAATGTCAGGAGATGTCTAGGACTGCATTTCCAACATAAAACAGAGATCTGATTTATGTGCATTTTACTGCATGACTTCCAAAACCTCAGCCCTGGTGCCAGCAAACACAGTCCGCTCTTTGATGTGAGTACAGACTTCTAAGCAGTGAAAGAGATTGTCACCAAAACGTAATATTATTAAGAATGTTCCAAAGCGTACTTACTTTGAGCAGCTGACTGGGAAACTTTGTAACACTAATTTTGTGGAATTTTTTCACTTTGGTAACCTCTAATGATTTTAATTCTGGGAACACCAAAAAAATACCTAAACCCTGAAAT
The DNA here is from genome assembly GCA_013389865.1 of Piaya cayana. Classification (NCBI taxonomy): domain Eukaryota; kingdom Metazoa; phylum Chordata; class Aves; order Cuculiformes; family Coccyzidae; genus Piaya; species Piaya cayana. The sequence goes on along the minus strand of WAAB01025660.1, from coordinate 181,708 downwards.
AATGAACCAAATAAATTTCCTCCCTATATCCAAAACATCAACTGAAAACTGTATCAGGACACATTTAAAGACTACTGATTTTATCTCCTGAGGCCTCCATCCTTTTCTGGAAAGCCAATAAGTAAATTAACAATTCTAAGGCAAAGCCTGCCCTGCAGGCAATTACTATAAATGGGCTGACATAATGTGATTTGTTAAGTACACTACATATCACTGCATATAGCTTATGTTCTGTGATTTTCAGAACTTTCCATCTCAGTCTGTTAACAGTTTATAGGTTTTCTGGTGGAACCAAACATTTCTCATAGCAGACAGTCCTAGTATATGCAGTATATCATTGCTGAAATTAAAGATAAATGGTTAGTTACAGCTTCTAGCCTTACCTGGCCATTCCAAATGATGCCTGTGGATCCTAAACTGCATTCCTCCATCTGAGCCAAATTAACAATCCGAAGAATAAAAAAAATAACATTTTAGAGGATGGGTACTTAAAACAGCATCCCTGCTCTCAATCACAAAGCATGTTTTCTACAAAAGTTGCCTTCAGCACCCAGCCTGTGCAGCTAAAGTTTGGAGTCTTCAGCTCTGTATTAGCACTGTTGCTTAATCTCAGCTCCACAAGACACGTCTACCCTCTTGTCATTTGAAAGAATTCCCTTCTTCTCGTCATTTGAAAGAAAGGGGTTTAGAAGGATGTTCTGAAACAACCGAGGGCAACTTGTAGCAGTTACACACAATTCTCTGCCTCTTCTCCTTTAATTAGGGGTCTATCTAAGTTCAAACAGCCCGTGTTAAAACATATGAAGTATGACGTCCTTCAAGCTCAGCTATTTGCAGCCACTCCCCTCTGAAGGGTACAGGATGCCGAAGCCCCATCCTCCCTCCACTTCCTTCCTCGCGTTGTCCATGGGAGGATTCCTAAGCACAGCCATAGCCCAGCAACGTGAGGCAGGCTGATGTAAACAGGAGGATCACTAAATCCTAGAAATGACGGCAAGGCAGCCACAGCAACGAGCACAGCGGGAGCTCACTGGAAGTACTGGCTTTTGTTTACTCAGTATTTCACTCTCCTGCATGACTTCCCCAGAAATCCAGTTATTTCAGAGAAGACAAGACTGCTCTGTGACATATGGCTGGGATGAAGCTGCCTTTAACCCAGGATAACTCTGCACTGGGCACTCCTGAGCACGAGGATAAGCAGGTGGCAAAGAGCTGCTATTACTACCCTCTTTCAGGTTGGTAAATGCCACCTGAGCATAGGGGCTTGGACAAGGGTCCATTTTGCCAGATGCTCTGACTGCTCACAATCATCCTGGCACCTGACCTACAGCTCCTTCAACTTACAGCAAAGACCCAAACCCTGAAAAGCAGCCCAACTGCCGAAAGAACAAAAACTGTACTTAAAAGCATCTTTGCAATCTCGTCTATGGTCTACAGATTGAGTCCTTCACAGCACATTTCATGAAACTGTACATTTGTGGAGCACTAGGCTCAAGCTCTCAAAGCAAAGCTTGTATTTCCTAGTAATAATTAGATGTAAAAAGGGTAAAAAAACTCTCTCACACGAATATTTACTCAGACTTGGCATGAAGACTTTCCAAGAAATGCTTGCAGTCAAAAGAAACTAAGGTGGACTTTTGCTAATGAAGAACTGAAAGCTAGTGTTACTTTATGTTTCCATGAGCACCTCTAGAAGTTGTATTTTCCAAGGACAGGAGGTGAAAACACCAGAATTGGGTTACTTCAAGAAAAATTTAAGGCATTGTTGCATACTCCCCAGCTGGAAACTGTTCTCCCTTGAATGTCAGAGCAAAAAAAGTTAACAGAAATGAAATTCTTCGTTAGTTTTAAAAGCTGCCTAAGCAGCTACTAGATCCTACTACATGTAATCACAGATCTCTTCACTCTCCATTAGACCCTGGAAAACTCAGACAGTACTGAAAATAAAATACACAGATCTTTAGCTAAGAAAAACAAGGGCAGAAAAGTAAGCGGTAGAGAAAGGATCCACAAATGCCCTTACAGGCTAACATAGGAGATAAGCAGCTGGTGGGGCTCTTCAGGGAAGTGACAGTGCACTGCAAGCAGCTGTGGGGTGACACTCTGAATTCCAACCTGGACACAAATAGAGTCCTGCTGGTAACACAGTCCCACTATATTAGCGGTGAAGGATCATTATCATCTATATTCTTATCTTTAGTCTCAGGACTCAGGGTCAAAAAAAGCCAGGAGCTGTCTGTTCCTTTGTTCCCTTGCACGACCAAAATTTAGGTTCACATATCTCCAATTACTGCCCCTTCCTGTGGGCAAGAAAAGATTCCACTCGCACGCCCTCAGGTGCCCTCCATGATCCCCTACATACAATGTATGTTATCTTGTGGACATTTACTACACTCCATTACTTCACACAGCCAGAACAATTATTCATTTTCTACCTGAGACTGACAGGACAGTCAGGAATAAGCTGTATTTCTGGAACACTTCACTCCTACTTCAGCTGTAGATGCAAAGGGTAGGCAAAAGCCATAACATATACTCCCACATCCAAACACTAAACAGTGAAACCTTTTTGCTGTTGAACCTTAAATTAACAGAGTGGTGAGAGCAGCCTTGCTCTCAATTTCATACACAGCCTTTATTCTGACACTGGCCATAAGACAGACTATTTTGCTTTTTTCCAAGTAAAATTCTACTACATTTTGTTTCTTTCTATATGTACACTAATACCTCAACATGGGGATCAGAGCATCTCCACGTGCTCTCATACAACATGATATTTCAAGGCACAGCAGCAGCTCAAACGATTAGTTAGCTAGAATACAGGACAAAGATATTGCAAAAAATACAAAGTAATATATTTAGATATATGACACAGTACAATGGCAGGAATAAAGTGGAATTCCACTTTTCTGTATTCAAAGAAAAGACATCATTGAAATTCAAAGCATTCAAAGACAAAAATAAATCCTTTCACCTATCTCTCTGGGAAAAATTCAAAAGCATAACAACAGGAAGGAAATGACCTCAAGCTTAACCTCTTTCCTGAAAATCTTTTAATCCTCCCCCATAAAATGATGTGCATTTCATTCCCATCTACACTTCAAGTTTCACTCCTCTGCAAGCCCCACAGCACAAGTGTTCTGTGTAGCCTGGGTCACCACCCAGCTGACCAGGCTCCCTTGGAACCCAGACCTTACACAACACATGAACACAACGCTGGGGTGTTTTTCTGCAACACACCACGAAAGACTGAACACTATGACAAAGACAAAAATTAAGCTAGAGAACACTGAATAAACTGGTAGATGGTACAGCATGCCCTTAGCCATTAACACCAGTAGATACTTGATCATGTCATGGAAAAGTCGCCCACATCTTTGCAAAATGCTAATAAATAACCTACCATTTAGTCCACTGGAGGTACAGCTGGCTGTATGTGGGTGTAAATACAGTGTGTGGGATGCCTCCACCTCCTCCTGAAGGAAGCATCGTGCAGCTGAGGCAAGAGCTGCACCACCTCTCATGTCAACTCACAGTCATCTCAGCTGCTGATGGCTTGGGGAAAGTGACATCTGCAGGAGATAGAGACAGCCTATTCCTCAGGGGAAAAGCCAAAAGCAGGGGTCACCAGGTAGGGAACAGTTTGGAAATTCCTATTTAGGCCACCAATGAATACTGATGTTGGACTACACTTAAAATCTAACATTCGCAACTAAGTCAGTGGGTTATTACATTGTAAAAATTAGAGAAGAGGAGAATAGCAAAGATGCAAGCAATATCCTGAGGAAAAGGGAAGCCTGTCTCTCTCCCACAGCATCACTCTTCACACTTTTTTTTTCTTAAGCACTGTGCTGTGTCTCACGCCTTGTTAAAAGTCCCAATACAAACCCATCTTCACAACCATAGTTCCTTCTAAATAGTTCCTCTGTGTTCCCCAGTTACCCACTGTATCCTCAAACACCTCCCAGCACCCCCACACCTTGCAGCCTAAAGGTGATTATCTCCTGCTTGCAAGTCCAAGAAAAACAAACAAACCCCTGCATGTACAAGTATCATAAAGCCTGTTATTCTGGGACAGGACTGTTTAGCAAACCTAGGAACATGAGCCATTTTTCCTAATTAGTTGTAAAAGGTTGGGGGTTTAGGTAAACACTGTTGTGTTTAATCTGCCAGCCAAGTTTATTGCAGAATGTTTTTCATCATTTTCCTTCTTGTTCCCAGCCTTATATGGTGTCAGATAAGCACTTGTTTGCTGGCAGAGCATGAGCTGCTGATCTTGCTTGAGCCGCACACAGAGGAGGATTGCAGCTTCCCCAGCATAAAGGGCACGCACTTTTATCTGTGACCACATTCCCATCACAATCCTTTGCCAGAAAAAGTAGAAAATATAACAAAGTATTCCTTTTGCTGCTGATGTACTTGAAGAAGCCCTTCTTGTCCTTCCTGCTGTGGAAGACACGATATGAGCAGAGCTGTGCTTTTGTCAACACAGACTATCCTGCCCCCGGATAAATTCTGTTGGTAAATAAACATTACCAACAAAAGCACAATTTTGCAAGCACAGCTGCACTTACAGAGAGGGCGTTCTCTGTTGTGGCTATCTTGGTACAGACGACATGTAATCTTAGGGCTGGCGGAAAAAATGACAGATCATTTATTTCATGGCCTTCACGGGTTTTTATGAATGAGCAGCACCTGGTCATGAATCCACATCCCTATGGGGAAAGGTATCAGAGAACCTAGGGGGTTGGCTTTGTGTGGGTTTCTTTTTTGTTTTGGAGTGAGCGGTGTTTAATTTTTTTCCTGGTCAAATATTTCTGAAGTGGAAAAAGTGGAAATCACTTCAGGAAAGACCAGATGGCTATGGCAGCCCTGTTGAGTTCACCAATGGGGTCAGCAACCCCACTCCTCTCCCTCCTTCAGAGCCCTGAAATGCAGTTGGAACAACTCCTCCTCTGCAACGGATCATTATTATAATTCAGTCTGCTCCTGCTCTCTGACAATGGCACATACTGTAATCTTCCAAGAATGAGAATATTCTAGCTAGTTAAAGTTTGGACAGCACGGAGTGGCCCATAATAATAGGAAATCAGACTGAATGATGTAATGACCTCTCCTGGGTTTAATTTTAACAAAATTTATGCTCTTTGGAGAACTATTACTAGCTCATAAGCTAATCTTAAGTGCACTTTATTCCACATGTAATTCTCCAGTAACTGACTTACCCCTGAAAAAGAGGCTTTTCTTGTGGAACTGTCAAACACAATTGCCATAACCAAGAGGCCTTAAAATAGAGTCAAGATGACTGTGTGCCATTTTTACTTTTTTTTTTGTTTGCAAATCTAAAAATAAAACCCTATTTTGAATCATTATGAAATGTACATCTGCCCTTTAAACATAACACGCAACGCTGAAATGCACACGTGTATGAAGCACAACAGGCTAGAAGAGATCTTTAAAGCATACACGTTATTTTAGACCTATATTTTAAAACAAGCTGTAAGTGTCGTTTGTTCTGCTCACATTTATGAAATTTTAAAATCAGACACCAGCAAACAAGTACCTGGCAATTGTCCACCAAAACTTACAGAAACTTTAGGCTTGAGTACTCATCATTTTCTAAGATTACACAGTGCAACACACCTCATGCTGGCTGTCCGTGTAGCAGAGTAAATTTATTATCAGCATATTTACTACTACTGATATGTAGGCTTGTATAAAACTTTTTTCCTAGTTTCCTTCTTTCGTTTTGTCCATCCTTCCACTCCCTTCTCCTTTTCCACCAGACACATATAGTAGAAGAAACTATCCCTCTCATAAGGGATTTACAGAGTACTGGTATATTATTATCAGAAACCCTGTCAGTGGTAAATTTGGTGCCCTAAGAAGTATCTAAGGCAAATACTATCCCTGTTACTACCTGTACAATAAACTACACGACTTCCTGTCCTAGTTAACATGAGCCATCTCATCCCTAATTATCAGCAGCCACCTCAATTCCCATGCCCTACAATGTAATAACAGTGTGCAAGTGCTTTAAAAAATCATATAAATTTTGCAAACACTTTTTGACAGATATGTGTTTATTTTCTTCTTTCATCCTCTGATCCTAAAACTAAGATTACAATATACTGTAGGAACCCATAATATATCAACAAAGTCTTCAGATTAATAAATTTTTGAAGTCAATAACCTCACCAAAGAGACAAAAGTGCTAGAGAGCAAGAACTAGTTATTGATCAGAGTAATCAGCAATAATTTTAAAAGCTTCATTCTAATTTCCTCAAGGGTCACAAATTCCCCAATTTCTGCAATTATCTTCTACAAAGCCTGACCTAAATTCACTTCTGCATTATCCAGTGATGTAATTTTCCATTCATATTGTAACAGATGTTACTGGAAGAAATATTTACATTTTAGCAAGCATTAGAGAATAGTCACAGAGCACAAAGGTTGATCTCGGTCATTTCAGATTAGGAAACATCACCTACTGTAAAGGCAACATCTTGACCAACAATATCTTCCAATCACTTAAGAGATAGAAACACCAATCAACTATAAACAGCTACACCTGAAAAAGAACTTCACAATCTTCATTCATCAAAATAAAGGAACCTATCAGCACAAGAGCTATGTCATTCAGCAATAGCTTGCATTTCTAATCCTCAATTCACATCACAACTTTCACTGAAAGAGCCTCAGGACCAAACAGATTCATTAGGTATATGCAATAACTCTGACAAGATCTTTATTTGTATAGATGCGAACTGCAAGCAAACAAAAATGCTAAGTTTGGTAAATATATTTCTTTTCAGACCTGAACAAAGAATAAGCAACTCAGAAGAAATTATGAGAGATAAAAGGTATATATTTCTTCTTAAATCCCCATAAAGGTATAAAGTATCCTAATGAGCTGAAATCTCATTTGTGGGGACCTTTCAGGCATGCAACGGGAAGGAGATGCTCCCTTGCCAGATGGCATGTTCTGCTGATGGCCACAGAGGAGAATGAATGCAATCACAAAGATGAATTAAGTGTTTTTACTGCCCACATACAGGCAGTAAAATACCCTCTGCCAGTTATGACAACTAGCTTTTTGCGCAGTTAAAAGTTTCAACCAGAATCACTTAAGGTTTTCCATACGACTTTTATCTAAAATTTTTTTAAAAAAATATTAACTCATTATTAACAAGGGTGTAAAACTCTGCGCACAAAGCATTCTGAACCACAAAAGCCAGCATCAGCCAAAAAGCAGACCCAGCATTCACACACAATGATCCTCAGCTGCTTTTATGGCCAACTAGTTGGGTGGCTTAATTTTGCTTTTGATAGAAAGTCCCACCTTGAGTTTTCCAAAAGCTATTTTCTTTCCTGGCATGAACCAGCAAGGAGCAAAGTCAGTGCTAGACCCATTCCTCATGGGTCCTGTGAAGGCTCATTTAACTGCTCGATCACTCCTACATTTTCAGCCCTTGTTTTACTTAGTGTTTATTTAGCCTTTTCACGTGTCTATGTGGGTGGCTGTATGAAAGTTTTATTTATTGCTAGGGATGAAGGGCTAAAACAAGAAGCCCTAGGTGCAGTATACCCACAGAACAGATTAATAAAAACCCAGAAAAGGGAGCGTTCCTACATAAAACAGCCAACAGATAGGGATGCAGAAGATTAGTTTAGGTTTTACCTTCTCAAAGGTGCTTTGAATGCTGGAACTATTGTGATGGTACAAACATCTCTGGATATCCACCAGTGTGGCGCTCTTCAGCACTGGGTGGAGACAATTGATTTCTCATGGAAAGGGAAAGGAAAGACCACCCCTGAAATTCATGGGTTTGGGTTGGAAGGGACCTTAAAGATCATCTAATTCCAACCCCCTGCCATGGGCAGGGACACCTCCCACCACACCAGGCTGCCCAAGGCCCCATCCAATCTGGCCTTGAACACCTCCAAGAATGAGGCAGCCACAGCTTCCCTGTGAAATCCCTTCCAGTGCCTCACCGCTCCCATTGTGAAGAAATTCTTCCTAACGTCCAATCTAAATCTTACCCTTTCCAATTTACAGCCATTCCCCCCTGTCCCTCCATGCCCTTGTAGAAAGCTGTGGAAAGATTTCTTTGTAAGCCCTCTTCAGGTACTGAAAGGTCACTATAAGGTCTCCCCAGAGCCTTCTCTTCTCCAGGCTGAACAGCCCAAATTCTCTTAACTTGCCCTCATAGCAGAGAGTCTGCAGCCCTCTGATCATCTTTATAGCCCCTCTCTGGACCCATTCTAACAGTTCCATAACCTTCTTATGTTGAGGATTCCAGAACTGGACACAATACTCCAGGTGGGGTCTTACAAGAGCAGGATCACCTCCCTCGACCTGCTGGCTACGCTTCTTTTGATGCAGCCCAAGATATGGTTGGCCTGGGCTGTGGGCGCATATTGACAGCTCATGTTGAGCTTCTCATCCATCAGCACCCTCAAATCCTTCTCTGCTGGGCTGCTCTCAATCATGTCATCCCTCAGCTTGTACTGAAACCACGGATTGCCCCAATCCAGGTGCAAGACCTTGCACTTGGCCCTGTTGAACCTAATGAGGTTCACACAAGCCCACTTCTCCAGCTTGCCCAGGTCCCTCTGAATGACATCCCACCCTTCTGGTGTGACTACTGCATCATTTCACTCGGTGTCATCTTCAAACTTGCTGAGGGTGCACTCGATCTCACTGTCTATATTATCAATGAAAATATTAACAGCACTGGACTCAGTACTGACCTGTAAGGGACGTCAAGCCATTGACCACTAGTCTCTGAATGCAACCATTTAACTGATTCCTTAGCCATCAAAGAGTCTACCCATCAAATCCTGTTCTTTCCAATTTAGAGAGAAGGATGTTGTAGGGGACTGTGTCAAAGGCTTTACAGAGAGTATTCCTCAGGTTTGCTTTCTGATTGCTTGCAGTTTCTGCCTTTGATCAATATTCTTCTCTCTCTGTTCCAGCCTTTTGACAGTCACAGTATCAGTTAGCATTAAATTCTCAGCGTTCAAGTCCATTCCCATGTCTAATATAGAGACATTCCTAAAAATGCTTTCTTTCCTTGCCAATTCCAAGTGATTTCTCACTGCCTTTTAGAAACCCTTCCAGTTTCCAAAAGTTGTCAATAAAATATGTCTGTGCAGAACACATCTCTTGAGGATCTTGTGGGATTTAATATTCCCTTAGCAGCTGTTATTTTTTATGTTTATCTTCAATATTATGAGCTGTTAGAGCAGGAATGCAAATTAGTCTATTGTTGTCATCTAAAAGTAATAGGTCTCTTAGGGAATTTATTAGAAAGTCAGAAAAAGATTCCTGGTTTGGAATACAGAAAGACATGATACTTAACCAATACACTTTTGTCATAGTTGGATTTTCAATTAATTTAAACCAAACCTAAAATCGAATAACAAAAAGAGAACACAGTCCAACAATACAGGTCCTAGCCCAAGGTAGAATGCTTCCTTCTTGTGCCTCTATTAATGAGTGAGCCTGTGAACTATGACATTGCGGATACCTCTCCATAAGCAAATTCTCCTTTCACTTTCTACAAACCACATAACCTCTAGATTAAACAAATAGTAACTTTCTCCTATATTATTTATATACATATGTTTGCTAAGGCATCCAAATGGCTGATAAGCATTGCTGTGGAAAACCTACAGAGAAGAATAACAGGTCAGCATAAAGAGAGCATATCCATGCAAGCAGTGCGCTAAGACAGGCTATTAAAGGAATATGCTGAATCACTCTATCCTTCACTACCTTCGTCACCATTACCACCTACTTGCCTGGCCAGCTACACTTTCTACCTCCCCGTCAGTGCCTCATGATGGCAAGATCTAATGGCAGATTCCTCATCTTGTAGATTTTCCACTGCTGAAAAGCTCTCCTGGGCTTTTAATAGTCTCTTCAGTTTGTTCTAAAAACTTCATTCTGAACCAGCATGAAAGTAGACCTAAACATTACAATACTTTAAAAATTAGTGAGGCCATTGCTAGTATTTGACTTCAAATGAGCCGAGATGCCTTACCATACCAAGAAGAATTTCATTCTCTTACCTCTGACCAAATTTCTCCTTTTACCTATGTCCTGATTTGATGTAAGGATTCGGGATTCCCTTCAGATTTGATGTGGCTCTTAATGAGCAGAATGAATACATTATATAGGATAATCTGAGTTCAATATGAACTCCCACAAAGCTAGAAGTGAAACATTATCTCTAATCGGTTACTATTTATGTTGCTCCCAAAATAAAATATTTTAAATGTTCCCAAAGACATGTATTATTCCCTGATTGGTAGATGACAACAGTCAAAACAAGTCACTGCTTGGATATACTACTGTATATCTAAGAAGCAGGTAAGCAACATGCAAAAACGACAAAAGAAATCTATGGCTTAAAAAGCATATAAAAAAGCTTTCTTAAACAAAAAAAAAAATCCCTTTCAGACAGGTTATTCTACATCTAACTATACACAATTTCATATAGTGAGCAGTGATCCTGAAAACTTTGTTTGTGTGAACAGTCCCTGGGGCTAAATTTCTAGCTGAGCTGTGGTTTCTGCATTTTTGTATCACTTTATATTGTGTGTCACTGATTACTTGCAAACACAAATTATCCTATTTTTGGATCGGCACTAGCATGCTGACATTGCAGAATTTAACAGCACAATTAAGGAAACACTGTGGGCACAAGGAGGAGGGTTTTTTAGATGATCATAAGACTGAAGTCTGACCCAGTTCACTTTTCAGCAGCACATCACGGTTTTTTCAGTCATTTCTATTAAATAATATAGCACGATCATATCTTGTGCTAACATTCAAGCAGACACAGGATAACCCAGAAATAGTTGAGGAGCATAGCTCATTCTAAATTTGCACATACACTTTCAAAGATGCTATTTTTGCAAGGTATGAATGCACAGGAAATTTCATTTGTTTACTTCTGTCTCGGAGCCTGCATTCTTGTACTGTCCCTGACCTGATTCAGGTTCCCTTGGAGTGAGCCTGGGGCTTGTTTACTTGACAGAAATTCACAAGTTCTTGACCATTCTTAGCTGAGAAGCTCAAACTCATTTTGTTACCATGTGCCAACTGTTTGTCATGGTGACTGTAGTCACCTACTTCTGTTGATTTTCTCTTCCACACTCTGGATACCATCCTATATGCCTCAACACTGAGCTGCAAGCAGGTACATTTTCTGACCTGCAAGTCAACCTTGTGTCAAGCACCGTTTTTTTTTTCCACATCCCAGCCAAATACATTACAATCAATGATTTCTTCAAATTCTTCAACAGGACACTTGTACTAATACAGTACTTCTTTTTAGATGGTTGCTTTTTTTTAATAAATCATGACTATTCTGCCTTTTTGCTTGCCCTTGCTAAGCAAAATGCAGCACCCACCCCCTCCCTATGTAGTTGCAGAGCCTCAACCTTACCATATCCACAAGAAATGCAAATGATTAAATAAAAAATGACAAAATTAAACAGTTGGATTTTGTACCAGGAAAGCATAGGGAGCTGGAAATATCTATAAGGACTTGGAGAGAAATTGTAACAGATAAAACAAAATACTCTTTCCTAAATATTCCAAAATGGTGGGGGGAAAAGTCATTGCTATCCTAAATCCTCAACACTATGACCTAGGACTGCTTTAGAATTGCTCATGGTCACAGTTGGTTGTGGGAGGAGGAGTGGGGTGTTGGCTGGTTAATTCCACCACCCCCTTCCCATTTCACCCTCTTCAGAATAACAGAGACAAACCTGTGCTTCTCCTCCAGAAAAGATCTCAGCTGCAATGAACTCCAGGGCAAAACCACTGTGGAACTTGCAGCTGTGAGTCCTGATACACACTTCCTAGAGGACATATTAAAAAGCTTACAAATCAAAGTATCAGACTACCATGGCCAACACTCATGCTCCAATGAGGGAACTGTAGTTGGTCAATTGTTCATGACTGCAAGTCACAGACAAACACTGATCATAGAATCATAGAATCACAAGATTGGAAAAGACCCATTAGATCATCAAGTCCAACCATTCCTATCAAATACTAAACCATCACTGGTTCCATAAACTGGTCTGTCAGTGCCTCGTCCACCTGTCCCTTAAACACCTCCAGGGAAGGTGACTCAACCCCCTCCCTGGCCAGCCTGTTAATGGGATGACGGGATGGAAATCAAGGGGACAGCACTGGGGCTTGCAAGCCATGAAAGCTTTGTTCTAAAAAAACCACCCTGAGTAGGGAAGAACACATCTCTATGCCGCTCTTTGAGTGGGAACCTCCCAGGGGAGGTGGGAGAGGGTCACTCTGCAGCAGCAAGACACTAGAACACTGTTAGAACAAGAACTGACTTAATGAGAAGAGGTTTAATGCAGCACTTCTAATTACTCTGGTCCATCCTATCATCCCGCTGCCTCCAGAGGATGCGTGACAAACATGGCCTTACTAGTTCATGACAACTAGAAAAGCAGAGGCAGAGACCTGCACCATCTTTCACCTCCCTTCCTTTGCAGGGTGGGATGAAGAGGCGAACTTTTAGACAGACTGCTGCAGGTGAATTTTTATTCATACCTTCATTTATTCAGCTGTCATTGTTTTGAGGCACTTCACATACCAACTGCATCAACTCCTATGCAGTTACTCTACATTTTCTCCCCTCTGTTCAGGTTTTTGCAGAGCACCTAAGAAGCCTGCAGTGTTTGTCATCTGTTCAGAGATGGGGTATTTATTGCTTGCAAGGCAAGCTGGCTAATTACTACTGCATTCAAGTTCAAAGTTCAGATCTAGAGCCAGATGTCAAACTTGAAAATTCAGGATCATCTGGTTTTACTTTTAGTTTGGCTTATCAGAGACAAAATCCCAAATAATGACATTTGATGCTGGCTTCCTCATTTCTGTCCCTGTGTCATTCTTTGGAAGCAAAGAAAATCCCTAAGCCTTGCCGACCTAACGTAGAAGAAATGTATGTTATTAAAACGGTGTGCTCACTTACTTTTAAACTAACTGTGTAGGTAGAGTTTCAGTCAGTACCAGTGCTGTGACTCAGCAAAACCCATGCAGAGAAATTCTCTCTCTGCTGGGACTTGTGTGGCCCCAGAGGAAGGGAGGGTGGGTCATGGGCCTTTCCTTTTACAACAAACACACCTGCCTTAGGCAACAGCAGGACACACAGGACAGCATCGGAAAGGGCTCCAGAAAGTCAGAACACAGCTTGTTTGCAAATGATGAAATAAGGAGAGAAGCACACTGCCTACCCAACCTTCAGAATGCTACTCAAAGAGAGTTTTGTAGTCCTCAACTCAGCACTTTTCCATTACTCCTCTTAATTTATACTCAAGTTCAGTGGCATCCTAAATTTTGCATTAAAGATTCTGCCTGCCACCTCCCAATCCACACGTCTCTCATGCTGATACCTGGGAGTCTGAAAATACACTCCACATTTCTAACAGAAAAGCTCAAGCACTTTTTTGGGATATTTTCTCCCAAATCCTTTAGAAACATGGAGTATATGTAGTAGAATTCCAGAGAATAGTTATAAATTATTATCTACAGAACTATCAAGGGTGTCTGTGATTTTGAACACAGTATCCTCTATTCAGTAAGCAATTTATTTCAGGAGGTTGACTCATTTCCTTAAAGCTTTTTCAGCTATCTTATGACTGAAAAAATATTCAGAAAATTTAGAAGTACTCAAGGAAATGAGCCAACACATCCTGGAAGAAATTCATCCAATACACACACAATAAGATAAGTCAGTCTTAGATTTCTAAAGGAGCAGGAGGAAGTTCTACAAGAATCCAAAACATTTTCTGTGAAATACAATGTTTATTTCCCAGTATCATAACTCTCCTTATGCCTGCTCTGAAAGCCACATACTATCGCTAAATCAGGAAGTTAAAGTGGGTTTTGATGGGTTTTTTTTTTCCCCTCCAGAGACAAAAAACCTTCTCTGAAATATTTTAGTGAATCTCCCCAAAATTTAAATTAAAAATATCGCTGCCATTATGCCTCATGAGAACTTTATTTCAGATCCCTCAGGGACATAGGGTCCAGCTATACAACCCAGAACGACGCCTTTTCAGCAAGATGCATATTGCACCACAGAAACACTTCACCACAGAGCTCCGGGAACACTAGCTACCTGGAGGTCATCGCCAATGGACAAGGAAACAAGAAATCCCTACCTTTGTAATCAAATGTACTGTCTTAGAAAAGCTCAACTCCTTGAAAACAAAAGTGAAGAATTAGAAGCCTGTTTACAGCCTTTCCTAGAACCACTCTTCCTCACAGTTTCATGCTTCTGAGTGTCTGAAATCATGACAGAAACAAATGAAAAATTAATTTGCCGAACAATAAAGAATTCATTAAATACTTGTTATTACAAATTACTTTTGCCTTTCTCTGAGTTCTCACATAATTGTGAAGCACAAAGTATGACTCAAATATTCTGAGTGTTCTCAGCCATTAAGTGAAAAAAGACAATTTTTCATTAAAACTTTTCTATATGCTGTTGTTTATCAAACATGAGTTTAGCAGTATGACAATGCTGAACAGATGCCTTTGGCTAGACATTTACTAAGTGACAACATACGCACATGTGCTAGGCTAGCAGAGACGCTAAGTTTCTTCTTGCAGTTAGGAGGCTCACACCATATGNGAGAGGGAATGGCCTCAAGCTCTGCCGGGGTAGGTTCAGGCTTGACATCAGGAAAATTTTTTTCATGGAAAGGGTCATTAGGCACTGGAACAGGCTGCCCAGGGAGGTGGTTGGGTCACCTTCCCTGGAGGTGTTTAAGGGATGGGTGGACAAGGTGCTGAGGGGCATGGTTTAGTGTTCGATAGGAATGGTTGGACTCGATCCGGTAGGTCTTTCCCAACCTGGTGATTCTATGATTCTACAATTCTATGAATTGCAGCATCCAGACGTGGTAGTGCATCTCAAAGAACACACTAGCATCACAAGCTGGTTCTTAGAGGCAGTCTCATCAACAGCACCCCGCTCTTCGAGAAATGATCCACTGGGGCTTTCACAATGGAGGGAAACTGCCCCTGAATTTGCAGCACAGAGACACTCTTCAGACAGATTCAATCAAGACAATGAAATCTTTGTTCCTACTTCTCATTTTCTCCATTACTTTTGACAGTCTTTATAGTTTGGACCAGTGCCTGTTCAGGATTTCCAGCTAATTGCCTTGGACCTCATTTCTCTATTTGATGACTTCTCTATCAGAATATCCCTCAATCCCTGTATATAATTTGTCAGTTTTACCTGATCTAGCAAATAAGAAGGTTTCCAAACCCTAGCATGCCCCTTTGCAATCCACTAACCTCTTCGTCATACACAAGTTCTCAGTATGCCAGTCCCAACATTCAGAAATATTTCATTGTTTTAAAGCTTTTATCTCAAACAGAAAAGCCGAGACCCAGCTGCTCTTCTAATGACGTCGTTTCACACTGTAGCTAATAGCTACAACCATCTGATCAGCAGACGGTCCGTGGAGGAGCAGCCTCATGCTGCCTCCTGCCATGCTCCACTAAACAAAGCAGCCAGTCAGCTGCACAAGAAGTCAGATCAGCAAGTATCCAGAGGAAAACTAAAATCAAATTAGACGCAACCCAAAACTACACTGAAAGATAGTTGGGTTTTCCGGAGGGAGAAAGTGTTAATTTTCTCTAGGGTAAGACAGATCTAATTTCTTGATCACCTTAATTTTTCCCCATCAGACAGCACCTCACCTTGACACAAGAAACATGGTTCAAAAACACAAGAAGGAGAAGTACAAAGGCAGAGAGACAGAGTGAGAAGGTGTATACAGAGTTCCCAAACTAACGGAAGCAAAACTAAAAACTGTACCAAGATGGGTTAAAAAAAATACAATAATAATTTCATCATTTCCTACTTCAAGTTAGCTCTTCTGTTTGTTTGCTTACAGTATCCAGAATGTCATAAACACAAATTTTGACATGTTTCTGCAGAACCTTCCATGAAAAGAAACTGGATGGAAGGCACAGAAGTGGGATTTGAAGAAAGACAACAAAAGATCACACTAAATGCAAACTAATGTATACCCTCATCTCTCACCAAGAAAAACCAACCACACAACACAACAATCCCACATCATAAGATTACTTTTTTTCAGGTTACATAGCTTATAGCAAAAAAAATATTTTCAGAATGAAATTTCTCAATCTTTGAGGAAAAAAAAAAATTAATAATGCTAAGTGGTAATTCAGAACCCTGAACAGTAAAAGTAAGTGGGACCTCTAAAGAGCAAGTTTGTCCTGTTCCACTACTTTGAAATCAAGCACTTTTAACAGGCTTTTCTCATCTTTAAAGAATCACAAGACTGCAGTTTTAGCCAAGTGCAGTTTTTAGATTAATGTACTTCATATCCAATTACTCAAACATAGCTGCAATTTATTCACAATAACTGCAGTTTCTGGCAAGTACGAGATTACCAAGCCATTAGCAAATATTCTTGAGCACCAAATAACCTGCCTTAAATGGTGATTCATTCCATAGCTAACAAAAGACTGCTTTCCACTGGAAATCAAAAAGGTATTTTATGACAATGTCCTGATGAACTACATCTAACTGCACAGCAGTCCCAAGTGAAAAAACGTTATTCAAGTACAGAATTTTACTAACCTCTTCTTCATTATGTCTCAGGTAGTATATGCAGAAGAGTCAAAAAAGAGGTTGGAAAATTGCCCAAGATCTTGCAGTCTAATTCAGCAGAAGAGAATTTAGAATTTTTAGGATAAACTAACTCCAGAGTAATGCACTGACAGTCTATGCACAGAGTTTTACTCTAAGAACCAGAAAAACTGCTAACCTGTCTTCATATCATATTCAAAGTAATGGAATAACATTTTCCCCATACACCGTCTAGATCCCTCTTGTTAGATAAGCTTTATCACTTCTGTAATGAGATTGGTTGTTTCTTCAGGATTAAGATTTATCTCTTAAACAAAAAAAGGATGCTGATATAGGTACTTCTAGTCTAAAATCTTTAAGCTCATGTCATGAAGATGAGAGTAGATGAAGCCAAATACTGCTTATGACAAGTACTAAATGGCTCTGCAGATTGAATTGGATAGCACCAGAGCTAAAAGAAACAGAGGTCATGTCGCAATTCTTTAGAAGCAGTATCATTCTAACAATGCTATAAATCAAAGCCAATTATATTAAAATCATCCTCAGAAGTCAAAAAAGCAGATAAATGTCTTGCTTACTTAACTGTTTAGCATGAAATCTTAGAAGTAAAATCTTCCTCTCTCACAGTGCTGACATGCAACAGCAATATTGTATAGACTAAAGAGGGCAGAGAAGCCTTATTAATTGCATAAATATCTTGAAAGCACCTACATTTCCATTATTTCTTTTACATTTCTAGCATTAATTCCCTGGGACTCTGCAAGCAAAGAACAGAACCTAGACTTAAATGTAACTAGAAACAATAGCTCACCAACTTAGCTACTTCCAGCAATACAAGTATATCCAGAGCATAAAAAAGTAATTACAAAAACCATAGTCAGACTTGCTTTGCTATTACAGGAGTATACAAATCAGATCCCACCGCACCCTCTCTCTAGGGACCTACAGCTCAGCAGGTGCAGTGGCAAAACACTGCCAAGAAGGAGACAAGTCCCTCCCACTCCCCATGACACTCCCACAGGTGCCCTGCAGCCACCTCTGCTGCTTTCCCTTGTCCCTTTAAAAATTCTAAGTCAGCATAGAGCTGTTTGCACTCAGAGAATAAACACTCTGCCAGCTTAGCTATGATCAGTCAATGGGCACCAAAGAGTCATCTATACTAATCTGAAAGGTGGCAATTTTTACTTAATTGTTTGAGCAGGAGGAGAGGAGGAGTGTACTCAATTAAGCATGCTGCAGTTAGGACCACATTTCAAAATCAAAATCTTACATGCTATTGCCTTGGAACATCTAGTCAAATGGACAACAGAAGTCATAAAGCCATTTGCATCATTTAGTGGAATACCACCCGTGTCAGGTGGGTTGATTTTATTTGCCAAAAACATACCACAGGTGTTTTTTTAAAGGTTACTGGACAATACACTTTTCATCCTTTTACTCAAATAATTTAAAAGGTAAAGAAGGTCTTGCTGTCCATACATTAAGGACTACCCCATCAATACCTCCTAAAAATCTTATTCATTGTTGAGTTTGGTAGACTGTTGCACCCTTAGTCAGTATCTCCAAAGTAAATGCCTGCAAATCTACTAAAATGCATAAACACAACTATGTTGACAATTTTGTCAAACTGATTTTTTCCCTCTCCCTGCAGGCTACCATCTGCTGAACATTTCATGCATGAAACCCTACATGCAAATTAAACTGCAGTGAACATAGAAAGATGTTATCTTTTCCTTTTTTATGAGGTCATTACTGGATATTTATCTCAGCGATGACAGTTTGTGCCTGCTATGTGGTGTAACATTTTATATGCATACTTCATCTTATAAAGTCAAATCCATTTAGGCTTAACTGGCTTTGTCTGCAAGAAAGTGCTTCTACATTTGATGACAAAGATAAAACATCGATTAAGGTCCCAATCTTGCAAAGCACCAAATGTCTTCAATTCTTCATCTTCTCAGTTAACACTGAGTAGGTCCAAGCCTTCAGTTTTAATCTGTCAAAAACATGACTCAAGTGTGACTCCACTCATGTGAACTGCATTTACAACCACTGGATAAAGTTTAAATTCTCAGAGAAGGAAACATTTAATGGAGCATGAGAATTCATACTATATGTGATAACAAGAATGTCTAATGGCAACTGGATAGCAACAGTCAGAGAACTACTGTCAGGGAAACATGTATCCATCAAACCATCTCTAAGCACAGTTAGAGAGGGCTTGACGTTAACGGTGACATGCAAGAACATATCTAGCTGAAACTGAATTCTTAAATATGCTCTTTAAGAATAAACATCCTTTGTCCATTTCCCTTATGAACTGATTATATATCTATGTATATATGCAAGTTATTTTGCATACATTCTACAAATTTTCAAAATAAGCTCCTTCACATTCACTTAAATACTTTGCAGTACTCATCTTGCTTCTTCCAGGCAAAGTAACAAGTCTTTGTTCTATCTTTTCCTCTTATCCTTACTACAGTACAAGAAAAGTGACTGTTGTTTTCGTGGAAATCGTCATCCCAATTACTATGCACTGGGATATAAAGGATTTAATCCCATGGCCAGGGCAGGAATGTAAAGGGCAATCTATTAATTTTTATAAACTTTCAAGGACTACTGACACATCGGTGATAGAATGAGTGATTGGTGACTAGAAGTACAACTGAAATCTAAAGAGTTTGACATTAACTCTGAATGACTGCTAGACAAAGGAGACAGATCTCATGAAAAGAATTTGATTAGACCTTGAAACAAAGCTCTGAAGTGCAGGATTTGCTTGCCTGCAAATTGGCTGCCCACCAGAGACAGCGATCAGCGTCCTGGATGCTGCTAAGCAGAGACAAGAAACACTGCCAGTGCAGACGTTTGTAAGCTTTGTTTTTCCCAAGGAGTAAACGCCAGCTAAGCATAGTCAGTTTAATTGCACAATTGCAGCATTTGCATCCCACATCAGCACCTCTCTTAATGGCAAACTAGCAAATTTCACAAGGGCTGGGTACCACACAGGTCCAGCTCCTTACCAGAGGAGCTCTAAGATTTCTAAGAAACTGTAGGTCCAAGATCAGCAAGTATTACAAGGTTACATCAAACATATCCACCAATAAAGTGTTAATTTCAGAGCCCTAGTACACATGTTTGTCATCTTTTTAACTACCACTAGTTTTGACTACATCAGTCATATCATTAACATGCTACATTTAACACTCAGCTTATAACACTGCTCCATTAATTCAGATTCTTACAGTCATTGATAAATCTGTGCAGATAAAGGAGCCAAGAACTTAATCAAAAATTTATAGGAGAAATTCTAACGCTATGCATAATGCAAAACTAATCCATTATCTATTACTTACATGAAACAAATCAATGCACGGAACAAATTAACTACTTACATGAAACAAATTAATGCAACTGCTATTTCAGTCCGATTCCCAGAGATTTGGAATAATTGTTTTTCTCAAATTATGTTGAAAATACCGTATGGCATGTGGATTTGATGATAGAAAACACCTCTGCAAATGTGTTTAAAAATAATAATAAAAATAAAAATCATAATAATAACAAAAATAAAAGGCAACCTCCTTCAAACAAATAAAACAACCAAGCTACCACAATAGTGTTTTATGAGAAAAGCAAATATTACAAACTCAGAAGTGTGCATTGTTTTCCATCACCCACTGTTTGTATTTGCCATCTTCCCATCTGACAGAACAGCCACTTACATCAAAAAAGCAGGGTGGGGAGAAGAATGCTTCCTATCCAAAGGATTATAAATGTTGTCATGCCAAGACCTCTTGCACTGGAAAGATACTGACAACACAGCTGAAAGTGCCCTCCCTACGGCTACGTTTGTCTGGTTTTCTGGTCAGGGGTATCTCAAAAACTTTAAAAACACAATTAACTGAAAAGTTTGGATATTCTAGCAACACTTTTTCTGTCACAGACTGAACTTCTTCCAGACATAAAGATCATCCACTGCACACAGTATTCAAGGAGCAGTCTCACAAGTGCTGAGTACAGAGGGAGAAGAACCTCCCTGGACCTGCTGGTCACGCCACTTCTGATACAGGCCAAGATGCCANGGCTGGACCCAGCACTGAGCCCTGGGGAACTCCACTTGTCACTGGCCTCCAGCTGGATTCAACGCCATTTACCACCACTCTCTGGGCCCGGCCATCCAACCAGTTTTCTACCAAGGAGAGCGTCCACCAGAGGTTGACAGTTTCCCTAGCAGAATGCTGTGAGAAACTGTGTCAAAGGCTTTACTGAAGTCCAGGAAGGCTACACCCAGAGCCTTTCCCTCATTCAGTATTCGAGTCACTTTGTCATAGAAGGCGAACAGGTATGTATATTTTGAAGAAAACAAAAAGCACCAGAGCGCTTAGATATTCCAATGATATCATAAAACCACCCTAAAATCCCCAATGCCTGATGACAAACAGTGCAACGCCAGCCTGCTGGGAAGCCTAAGCCAAAGATGCTATCATGGTGCCAGCTAGGTAAAGACCAACTCTTCTGCATGGAAAGTCAAAGCCATGGTTTGCAGACTTATGCAGTAGACAAAATGAGGAGTAACCACAAATAAATACTGCTATGACTTGTAAGTAGTCAGTACCTTAACAGTACTGCTCAGATTTAATAGTACAGAAAAGTACTCACGTTGCCAAAACAGGAAAGAAAAAAATCAAGTGAATAATCAAGCTTTTCTGGAAGATAATAATGTTATTACTTTGCATGTTTTCTATAACAGAAACCAGACAAATCTTTTGGGAATAAAGTATCTTAACATTTTATAATCTTTCTGTCTAATGTAAGCCACTATTTTAAGTATATTAAACGTGGCTTATGTGAAAGCTTTTTTCTTTTTAATCTTGTCTGACCTGAAATGGAAAGGCTCCAAACTCCATTACGCTAGGAGGCTTAGTATAAACCTAGATTCTATCTAAATTGCCCTATATAACTTTGCAGCAGGGTTTTTTTTGTTGTTTTTATTTTTTGTTTTGTTTTTACAATGTTATTGTGGATCCAATGCTGTAAATGTAATAGAAAGCCAAGTAGCCTTTGAAAAGCATCCAATGGAAAGAAATATAATTACTTTTGATAGCCAGCATTTTAAATGTGTTAAAGATATCTAGTATAAGGGCATGCATCTCATAAATAGGACTCTGTAAATCAGGACAAAAATAGGCCAACCTGGGCAATTTGGCCATCACAGTTAATCTAATTAAACCCAAAAGCAGGGTTTTCTTCTCCTCACTTTTTAATCTCTATTTTGTACTTTCTGATTTCTTTAGATATGAGACTTCATGGTAACTCATTAAACTCAAAAAGATTCAACTTCCCTCAGCATCCCACCAGCAGTGCAGAGTTCACCTGCTCATCACCTTCAGCAGTTCTCACTTCCCAAGGAAGTCCTGGTACTCTGTTGCTACAACACAGTAGCAAGAGAACTAGGAAGTCTTTTAGTCCCTTTCAACCAAACACTTATTTCTCTTCTTTGATTCCAACTGGGTCAAATACTTGCACATCCTTAATCACTACAGGACTCAAGACTGACCATTCTTCCCATTGCAAGGTTCAGATTCCTCTTAAGTAGATTGGAAAAGTCTGTAGAACTCCAATAGTTTAAATATTGCTTGGAACAAACATTTTTAAAACACACATGTACAGAGCAAAAGCTGGGTCAGTACTGGACAAGAAAACCTTTATGAATCTAACATGATAAAAAAAAAAAAAAGAAAAAAGTGTGCAATTCTGTAGTCTTCTACCACTTCAAAAGATGAAGTTTAGCTCTCTAAACAAATAAATATGTTACAAAAATTGAGAGAATTCCTTCCTTCTCATTAGGACAGAAAATTTACCTTTACTCCTTAGAGAAAGCACAGGTACAATATCCCTACTGAAAAGACCCCTCTCCAAGTACCATCACACATCATCACTTTCAAGTGTACATCCTCATCACTGAGAACTCCATTCTAGACAAAGCTTCAAACTGATAAAAATGATAAACCTATACTCCAGACCTGATGATTTCATATTCCATGCAACACCACCTGATTTCCTTAAAAAAGAGCTAAGACTCAGAAATAACATCTCTCCCTTGTGTGTAGTCTCACTAGGACACCTTTCTCTGCTTTTGTTGATGTTTTACCTGTATTTGCCACGCATCTCATCTCTGAAGCTACACAGTTGCTTCAACAACACTTAACAGACAAGACTGTTCAAGAAGTGCTACTGACAATTTAAAAGTTCAGACAGTCCAAAACAATAAACAGTAAGGAAAAATGATGTTTGCTTTCACAGAATATGCCACGTCCCTCCCACACACTTTACTTCTAGTAATTCTTAAGAATACACAATAAAAGAGAAAGACCCTCTGTACAAATCAGACCCTCAACAAGAAAATAGATCACATTATAGGTGTACACAATGATGAAACACAGGTAGGTACACGTCTGGTACTAAAAGCAACAAACCTGTCATGTATCTAAAAACATTCCTTAAAATACAAAATTCTAGAAAATCTGAGCATTAATTTAGCTATGTAGAGCTATGTGGAGTTTTTCACATTTGGGTTCAACTTCTTGCATTTGAAAAACCAAAAGCTATGGCAGAGGAGTATCCCGAGGACATTAGAGTAAATTAATGTCTAATAAAACATGCAGTCTTCTCTACAAAGTATTTCCTTTCTGATTACTCCCTCCTATTTTTTAAAAAACAGAATAGGTCTGGAAAAAATTTCCCATGTACTTAAAAAAAAAAAAATTAGTCCTTCAGAATAAGATGATTTGGTATTTCTCCCCTTAGGCTTTTCTCTTTTTAAAAAGATAACATCTGTTTTCATAGCCATTTAGCAGGCCAAACATTTACTGAATTTGCACTGCACTAGAAAAAGCTCCATCTACAATTCCCCCAGATAAGGCAGTCATCCACAAGCCACCTAGCAGCAAAACTAGTGACTGAGATTACCAACAGTTGTGTGACCAACGGCATCAACTGATGATCTAATAAGCTTGGTGGGATTCCAGTAAGCCACTGCAGTTTTAATCGTGCAGTAAAGCCAGACTCAGAAGCATAGAGCTAGCTGCCTTCTCATGATAGAAAACTAATTAGAGGGCTAATTGACTAAATTAATGAATGAAGAGGCAAGACAGCTTCCCAGTGTGCCATTTTGATCTCCTTTTATAATGGATGTATTCTATGAAATTAATTTGAAGTGAAAATGTACCTGGACTGCTTCATACCTTTGCCAGATCTCTCTGTACTAATGCCTGAGCCCAGAAGGATGCTCATTTTTAGAATCTGACGACTTTTGTCCCCCTCAAAACACTGATCCAGCTTTCACGACAGTTAATTGTACAACCAGCATTTAAAAAGCGCTGCTGTACTGTGCTTGCAGTTATGCAATGTGTTTTTTAAACAAGAGCAAAATAATTGCCTTTTCCTGTTCCTACCTCCTTGGAAAGCACTGTTTTACTAAAAGATGAGGGGGAACATTGGAAGTACATCCATAGGCTGGCACAGCCCCAGCACTGTCTTTGTGTTACACACAATTTCTGCTGCCCACCAGGAGGCAGTGCCAGAGGAGAGCAACCTTGTAAGCAAAACAGGTTTCATTTCAAAGAAAGAACGGGACGGATAACCTCAAGCAATTAAATTGAATGTTAATAACATGTCTGATAATGGTGCTTTTATTTTTAAATATTACATTAGTGCAAAAATAATTGCCATGTTTGTCTTTGTAAGCCATACTTGTTTTGTATTAAACTTTTACTTAGTGGTGTTCACATAGCAAGCCATTTTAAAACAGAAAATTTGCTCCATTTATTTATGTTAATGGTTTTGTTTTCACTGTTTACTCTTTTTTATATTGTGTTTGACATTTGCAACAAACTGGAAGTGGATGCCCAACACAAGCTAATTGAAAATCTAAAAAAACCACCATTAAGGAGTCTGCACATCCTTTTTTGCGATAAAACTGATCCATTTCTTGATCACATTGTTACATAAGATTGAAAATGGATTCTGTGTGACAACTGATGGCATTCCACACAGTGGCTGGACCAAAGTGAAGCACCAAAACTCTTCCCCAGATCAAAGCTGCATCAAATGCTGGTCAAGGTCACTGTTCAGTGGTTGGCAAGTGAATTCATCCACTACAACTTCTGGATCCCTAGCAAAATCAGCACAGCAGAGATGTATTGCCAGAAAAANTTCTTTTTTATATTGTGTTTGACATTTGCAACAAACTGGAAGTGGATGCCCAACACAAGCTAACTGAAAATCTAAAAAAACCACCATTAAGGAGTTTGCATGTCTTTTTTGCGATAAAACGGATCCATTTCTTGATCACGTTGTTACATAAGATTGAAAATGGATTCTGTGTGACAACTGATGGCATTCCACACAGTGGCTGGACCAAAGTGAAGCACCAAAACACTTCCCCAGATCAAAGCTGCATCAAATGCTGGTCAAGGTCACTGTTCAA
The DNA here is from genome assembly GCA_013389865.1 of Piaya cayana. Classification (NCBI taxonomy): domain Eukaryota; kingdom Metazoa; phylum Chordata; class Aves; order Cuculiformes; family Coccyzidae; genus Piaya; species Piaya cayana. The sequence goes on along the minus strand of WAAB01025660.1, from coordinate 156,532 downwards.
TGGTTGGCAAGTGAACTCATCCACTACAACTTCTTGATCCCTAGCAAAATCATCACAGCAGAAATGTATTGCCAGAAAAATGGGCTAGAGATTAGGAGGAAGTTTTTTACGGGAAGGGTCATTAGGCATTGGAATATGCTGCCCAGGGAAGTGGTTGATTCACCTTCCCTGGGGGTGTTTAAGGCACGAGTAGATGAGGTCCTGAGGGACATGGTTTACTGTTTGGTGGGAATGGTTGGACTCGATGATCCAATGGGTCTCTTCAAATCCGGTGATTCTGTGATTCTGTGATTCTGTGAACTGCAACATTTATGTCCAACACTGGTCAATCGAAAAGGACCAGTTCCTCCCCACGACAATGCCTGATAACGTGTTTTGCAAATGACTATACTTCACAAATTGCACTATGAAACCCTACCTCACTCAGCTTATTCACCAGATCTCTCCCCCACCAATCACCATATTTTCAAAAATCTTCACAACTTCCTCCAAGAAAAGGATTTCTACAACCAAGCAGCAGCTCAAAACACCTTTGAGGAATTCATCAGTTCCAGGAATCCAGAATTCTATATTACTAGAATAGACCTATTTCTTGTTGGCAAAAATGCACGAATGTGAATGGTCCTCTTATTTGATTAATAAATTTTGTTCTAAGCTGAGATGTGCTGCTTTAGATTTTATGGTTAAAAAGGGCAACTATTTTTGCACCAACAAATATTTGTCTTCTGAGAAAATAAGAAGTGACTGTCCTCAACTTCCAAAGGAATGCAATGAAAGAGTTGTAGATAATATGCTTACAAAATTTTTATCGTTTTTTTTTAAAAAATATGCTAGATACTTCAAAGAGTTTATTAAAAACCAAAATCAAAGACAGACAGGCGCATATATCAGGCAGAATAGTCTTACATCCCTGTTGTAAAAAATGCACCATTTCATCCCTAAGAATGATGAAACCACAAGTCCTTAAGGAAAGGCTCTGCTCAGAACTAACAAAACTCTCACCAGTGCTCACGAATTTCAAGTGGTAGTGGAGACAAAAGTTAAAAGTGAATGAGTTCCTGGACCTTGCATCAATTAAAAAGACAACAGGAAACCCAGTGTACTCAAAAGCTCTGGTCTTACACCTACTGTGCAATGGAACGCTAGTATTAGGCTGAGGATTGCACAAATTTGGCTGTTTCTTATAGGATTCTTACCCTGTGGCAAAACTTTAACATTGTTTTGTGCTTTAGGAGATCAACAGACTGAAAGTAGAAATATTTTTAGTCAACAAAATAGGATAAAAATCACTTACAGATGTAATTAAGTACCAATAAGAATTTTACAGAAAGATGCTGTACCTCAGCATCTTGAATACCAGCCCTGAAGTGCAGTGAACCACGAAAAAAACAGCAGGAAGGTGTATGAAAACTTTTATTCAGATGAAGCTCTAAATGTGTTTAAATTAGAATGTTTAAGCTCCACATAGCATTCTGTGCATTTTACAGCACAGATCACATTTCAGTTGCTAATGCTGTTGGGAAGATTCATTTCTGTTTATTATGGAGACACTTCATTTAGGTAGCATAAATGTCAGTGCATATCCACAGTTCATTCCAGGAGAGACCGCAGCTCATGCAGCAACTCCACCACAGATTCCATAACCAGACAATCACTGGAACAGCATAGTCAATACTGCCCAGTTTGTGGTGATGCAGTAATACTGGAGAAAAATATCAGACAAAAAATAATGAGAACTGGAAACATCACCTAAACAGCATATTGCATTCAGTGATGCAGAGACGGAACATCTGGGGGAAAGCTGGCACAGCAAATACCTCTCCGAAATCCTACTGAAACCAATTTCACTGCACTAAGCTTAGTCCCAATATGGATAAAATTCCAGTGGTCAGACCTGTTTCCACCAGTTTCTGCCACATCTGCTTTTGGCAGGTTGAATTGATAGCTTCTGTCTACATTAGTAATTAGGTTCAGAACAGTAGTGCAATTCTGAAACAAATTAACCATCAGTACCACTTACAGAGCACTGGTTAAATTCAGACAGCAATTTTAGGTCACTTCAATTTGATTCCTCAAGAAGACAACTAAACCATATGTGCCACTACAGCTAGCCATTGGCTACACTCCAGTTTCTAGTGGGGATACAACTGCCCTAAGGTGGACAGAACGACTGCCCTTTGGACTCCCACATGCGCTTGGACCTAGGGACCTGGTAAACACACAATGGAAAATCCCAATCCAGATACACTGCTGGTGCTACAGCCTCAGCATCAACTGTTTTGACCTCCTGATCCACTCATTTGGAGCCACATTATTTGTTAATGCACACACTGCCCACAGGCCCTTGCATGCCAGCCTATAGCTCTTTCCAGATCCCTCCTATTAAATATCCTGAAGGGCACAAAAAATGCATATAGGAGAATCTCTCTGTAGGATTTCCTTCTAGACGAATTCTTCACAAACAGAAATTTTCACTTCTTCAGAATCGACACAATTTCATATCTACAAAGCCAAAGACAAAATGCTTTTCCACACACATTAATTTATTTGTTAAAAAAACTGTAGGAATATTGGACAGTAAGCATGTCAAGTTACTCGTAAGCCACCCACCAGCAAAGATGAAAACAGGAAACTGTATGCACATTTGTTGTTTAAGAAGAATGCATTTCATCTTCTAGCAGGGCTTACCTAGCACATCTACATTAATTAAAACCATGTTTTCTCATGGTTCACTGCATTAAAAAAAGCAAATAGAAATTCAGGGTAATCCTCTGCAGTCTTACCTCAACTTTATCTTTAAATTAACAATGCAGCATACCAGAAGACATATCAAATGAAAAATGAAGGTGGCAAAGAGCAAGAAACACACAAAAATTTTACAATGTGGTTCTGACTTACCTATGTGATAAAGTCCTATCCAGTCAGTTGGGTCTACTTCTTCCTTAATATCCCAGAAAATGATGAGGTTCTGAGATTGCCCCAAGGTGTATTCGTACATACTGGCTGTCAAACTGGACCTGCTATCTGAGGTCACTAAATCAGTGTCGCTGTTGGCACGCTGCAAGTTCATGTTCTCAGCCATGGTGCCCTGAGATGCCAAACTCTGCAGATTCTCTGGGCTCAGCGTATACCGTAGCTGTGGGTTGCGACGTCGCACAAAAAGCAGGTGTTCTCGAGCTGAACTGGCCATGTCGCCTCCACTTTTCTCAATTTATGTGAAAAGTTGTTTTTCAGAGATCTATCATGAAGAAGAAAAAAGACAGTGTTAAAGCGAGACAGAAGTCAAATATTAAGTGGAAAGGCATTACTCAAAAAATGTTTCTACAGAAGCCTAAAATGCATTAAGTAAAATCTTTTACTTCATTGCTCTACCACTGCAGCCACCTTAGTGTCGGTACAAAAAAAAAAACAACCCAAAAACAAGCATTAATCACTTGTGGCAGAGTTCAGAGCTAACCACGCACCATGAAATAGCATTTATAAGTCAGAAACCAAAACATCTAAGACTATCTATCAAGCAAGAACAGTCACAGTAACAAAGCTAATTTAAGTCTGGCAGTAGCCTAAAGAGGGAAAAGATAACGAACGCATCTTCCACCAACAAAATCACAGCAGTATATGTTGTACTTTCACTTAGATATGTTAATATCCAATCATACTCTATATGCATTGTACGTTCAGAACCAGCAAAGTGCTTAAGATCTTAATTAGGTCAGACAGAGTTCAGTAGGAAAATGTAGGCACCACATATTTTTGCTACTATGAAATCCTTTTATCTTAAAAAATACAATACAAAGCACAACTTCTGAGATCCTTTCTACCATACAAAGACACGTCAGACCATGGACTGGGATACTTCAGACTACAGATATGCATTCAGTTAGTCCATGTCAGTTTATCTGTTCAGATTCTGTTGTTCCTTTCCACACATCAGTAAACAGAGATCTTATAACTTCAGTAGCTTTTCTCTAGCCCCATGGAGGGTCTTCACTGAAATGAAGTCGCAATATCATCACACCATGCCTTCAGAAGCACAACTTGTATCTCACTACCCATATGTCCTAAAAGTACCACCACTTGAAAATAAGCCCTCCTATTACACACAACTTCAGCTAAATCATCAGAAATAAAAAACAGGAATAGCAAAATAGTGAAACAGAAGGAACAGTTTATAGGGGAAACAGAATCAATGATGGGGAACCTCTTGCCATAGAAGGAATATGAAAATTGTTTTATCTAAGCTACATGACTTTGACCAAGCTGTTTGTCTTTGTAAGAAGCTATAGTTTCTATCAACTCATTGTTTCTTTATTTCACAGAAGAAATAGAACAGTCTTTATCCGGCAGAACAATTTGCTTTCAATAGAAACTGACTTTTCTGGTGATGTGTTTCCTAAGTCAAAATTGTGAAAATTATCTTCCATACTACATACACCTGCGATGGGAATCAAGTATTTCCTCCACAGCCAAACCAAATCAAAGCAGTCATGGTGCCCACTCATAATTCCAGAGCTCACCAGGAAGAAACTCTGTCCTGAGCTCCTCACATTCTTTATCCAATTTGTAAATCATATTACAACATTTCTGACCAGACTGCAACTTCACCAATGACAACAGCAATTATTCCACTATAGTATCTTCTGTGAGGTATGTATACTGTAGGAAAGAGCTCCTTATTTAATTATTAAAAAGAAAAAGCACATATAGCTCTCTGAGACCCCAAGATTGTGATTAAGAAAAAGTTGTGTTTTAAGGAAAAGGCAGTTTCATATTTTGGGGGTTTTCTTTTCCTACTCATTCCTATCTCCATATGATGAATCTTCAAAAACAGACTTTTCCCTTCACTTCTGCTTGATATGACTCATCTTCAATCTTCTTTTTAACAACTTTTCAGGGTATGCGTTCTTCCAGTCTATCATAAATTCTTCACTATATTTGAGCTTTTCTTAAACTGGAGATGTTTGAAATATTAAGAACTAACAAAGAGGGAAAATAAAGTTCAACTCATCCATTTGTATGCAATTCATCAGACACTGTACATGGCTCAGCATCAAATATCACAGAAAAGGAAAGAAGTAAATATTCAGTTCAATAATTCTACATATATAAAAGTGACATGGAGATTGTCATATTTACTTCCCAAAGCACACAACAGTCTTTCCTGACATAAGCTGCACACACAAACCAATTTATTTTGGTTCTAGACTTCAGCAGAGTTTTCTAACTCACTCTATGTCACAATCCCATGCACTCTGCCTCTGACACCAGTGCCAGTGATGAAAAGGAAACTGTGGTACAAAGGACCTTCTTAAATAACAGGTAAGTCAGCATTTTGTTTCCCCATGCACAATGTTATTCACTAGATTTGAAAATTTGACTCTGAGACCTGAAGGGTAAATATGAAAGAACCACCAACTTCCCTAAAAGCCCATGAAGCACAGAGGAATCAAGCAGTCGCTGTAATTCTCCCCGGGTTTTTTGCCTCTCTTCTTTCTTTGTGATCTAGGTAACAGCATGCGCTAACAGTTAAGTATAAAATGTCACAGTGAGGAGGCAGTAGCCCCTGACAGGCATAGCCCTGATGTGGATGCGAGCCTGCCCACTGCCCAGGTGCCACCTCCCTCCACACTAGGAGATGGGGCGAGATTAATTAACAGACACTGCACTATCAAGTTAATCTTCTTCTGTCCCGCAACTAGAGATTTATCTACTGATATTTATATTTATGATTATTTATGATTTATATTATTTATGACTATGATTATTTATAACTGAGGGGCATGGTTTAGAAAATGGTGGCAATGATTCAACTCAATGATCCGGTACGTCTCTTCCAACCTAGTGATTCTATGGTTCTATGATTCCATGATCTAATGTTGAACTATTGTATACAGTGGTTTTACAACTGTAAAATTACTGTAAAGCAAGTGCAAATAAGTGCAGAATAAGGAGGATTACATGTTAAAGGTGAAGTTTTAACAGGAGGGATGAAAATTTTCCTTCAGCTGCAGAGACGCAGGCTGTACCCGGGGCACCACTGACATTTGTTGGAACATATTGAAAAATTTATGTGTGGCAGATGGACAAACTCATCCACATTTAAGGATACATGAGAACGAGCTTGTACCAGCTAGGACTATCCCACAGTTTAAGAGAAGCAAACAGCCTAAGACAAACCTTAACTACTTCAAAATAGGTCATTTTCTTAAGTCATAACTGGTGAACCACAGACATCATTTCAGTTTCTGAAAATAAAGTAAATCACAAATCTAAATGTTGGGTAACTTCTCTGATCCTACTCATAAATCCAACTGTCTTAAAGTCATGTGTTAAAATTGCAATGAACACGTTGAACTCACATGTAAATGAGAACCAATTATGGAAAAAAATATCTCCAAAAAATCAGGGCAAGATTTTAGAATACTTTCTAAAGTCAGTGAAATAGGCTGTAAAGCAGTCCCACTGTCAGACAGTATTCTACTAAGTAGCATCTCACAGTGACCTGGTAGGTTAATTAAGGAGATTTGTAAAAAGATAAATATGACATCATACTGTAAAAGGGGAAAAGGCCATTGCTATAAAATCTGAACTATAAGGACAGATGGAATAAAAAAAGAGCCACTGCTTTGATTATTTGCAGCCAGAAAATTCATTTTGAAGATGTGATAAAAACCTTTACGCAGTGCTCTCCTGCTTGCAAAAGGAATTGCTTATCTGACATTTGGTTAACAATTCCCAGTGTCTGTCATTAGTAACATAGCTTAACAGTACACTAACAGCTACATCCTACTGGAGACTGAAAATAAGAATTAGCCTCCCATCTTCAATTCCTGCTGAGTATCACTAATATAGCATTTGCATTGAGACTGTACTGTAAAGATAATACTCACAATTACCTACATGAACCTTCTCAGCTATCATGGTTTGGCTGTTGAGGCTGAATGTGATCAGAGCAGCGATTTCCCTAAGTATCAGACCAAGGTGGCAAGGGATACTGTTTTCTGAAGGCAGGCTGAAATGTGGAAACTGAATCAAATGCATAGGGAAAATCCAAGCATCTGAGAAAGTAGGAGATACTGACTTTAGCGAAGTCTTTTAGTTGGAAAGTGGAATCTGTATCAAAGCTGCTTACCTGTATCACAGTGTTTCTTTCACTACTTGACAAGAAGCTTAGAGAGAATCAGGACTGATATACTCTTAATCTCTAAGTGCCACAAGTTCAGGACTATTTCTGTCTAAACACACTCCTCAATTACTAATCATTGAGGGATCAGAAATGGGGGAAAGTTCCATCTGATATACAAAATATAGATAGGAAAAATCCCTTTGCCCAGTCTTTTTTATGAAAGGAGATTGAAAAACATCAAATCGTTTCTGACATGCAGTCAAACATTCAACAGTTTAGAAAATATATGAATGAAAGTCTGGGAGTTTCGGCACAGGAATAACTCAAAAATTCCTACCATGCAAAACAAACCAGACTTCATATGCAGCCCTGTTTATCTTAATCATAACAGTGATTCATTTCTTGTTTACGTAGTAATCTTTTCTGTGGCTTACAAGTCTTGCCAGCAGCCTCTTCCCACAGCATTTTGTGTAAACAGACTCTACAAGGTTGGCCCTGAGATCACGACCGGTCACCCACTGGACAGGATTTGTGCTCTAAGCCTGTGGTTGAAGTGCTACTGGGGAGACGATTAACATGTTTCACTGCCAGACTGGCTTTACGCAGCCGTACTGCAACGCCACAGGACCCTCAAGATGTGTGAGACAAGGTGGTGGGCAGCATAGCAGCAGAGACTGAGGATCACCAGGGAGAGCCCTCAGGGACTGCCCTGAACCCAAGCATCTCTGTTGTTGTACATCACATAGGCATGAAGAACCTTCCAACCCAACTGGTCCCTAGAGAAGCTAAAATGTTATGATGCTTCCTATTCTGCCACCCTATTGAAGACAAATGTGCAATAAAAGTATTCAAGGACAGGTTGGACCAGGCTTTGAGCAATCTGGTCCATTGGAAAGTGTCCCTGCCCATTGCAGGCGGGTTGGAACCGGATGGTCTTTAAGGTATCTTCTAACATAGGCAGAAAACTGATGAGATCCTTCAGCTAAAAGACAATCACAGCTGTCCAATATTTCTATCAAGAATTCATGAGTGCTCATTAAGTTTGCATGTTTTCAATAATAAATTATGCAGATAAATTATATGAACCAGTCCACTGACGGATATCTCAGAGGGGAAAAAAAGCTATCATTCTAAACAGAGAATTTGTTATTGAATTAAAAGCAAAAGATAAATGTCATAAACTTGGGGGAAAAAATCACATAATTACACCTCTGACACAATTTTTCTTTTTAACTACAAGAATACTGAGGATATCTCGGAGAGCTTACAAGGGAAAGATGTCTCTCGCTTTTCTCCAGTTCTTCCAATTTGCATATTTGACAGTGAATTTGTATTCATTGCTTTTCCTTGGACAGCCAGTTCTGGATATTTCTTTCATATGGGACGCTCTTGAAAAGATATTAAAAATGACAGGAAATTACCACCATAACTGATACAGGACTTAGATATAGTTTAAGTTACTTAAATGTTCTTTATATTTCAAGACAGTTACTATCCAAGTAGCTAAAAGTTGAATTAAAGTAAATCTGAATTTTACTCAATTTAGAAGAAAAGAAATTAAATTGTTCTATCCTGAAGTGCAAAGAGACAAGTTAAATTCAGAAAGTTGTTATTCTTCTGCTGATCTGTTTACTCTCTCCCCTATTAAAGCCCCCTAGACTTTCATAATAGGACAATTACTGGATACTCTCAAAAGCAGCTAAGCCCAAAGCAATGATGAAAGAATTTAATAAACTTGCCAGCTTCCAGAAAGAACCTATGTGCACAGGATATTTTAAGCAGATTTCCTTTTTAATCAAGAAAATTGCCAAGAAACTGAAGCATCTTGAAAGACATATTTTGCAAATCTTCTCGTAAGAGAAATGTTTTCAATTCTCCATTCAAACCATCTCTGTGGGAATGCCAGACTAAATTACATGCCCTATGCCAGGCAGGCAGGCAGCTGTGCCAGGTAGCTCACCTCTGAAGTCAAGAGTCAGAGGCTCCTCCAAAAAGCAATTCAGGGTACCAAAATCACTTCCTTTCTTGACGTGTGGAGGAAGTTGAAGTAAACTGAGACCAAGCAATAGCGGACAGATTTTTTGTCTAGACACCCTTTTCCTTTGTTGCCCTGCTCTGGAGCCATACCCAAGCCACTGGCAAAACAACAAAAAAAAGTAAACCATGCTAAGAATACCGTGCCTTTGGTCTGCTCACTCATCCTCTCAAATTGCTGCTGCTGGGAAGCCTCAACCAGCACTGGAATTTACAACTGGAAACTGTATTTGGATGTTTAAGGTGAAGCTAAAAATTACTGTGCTGAAATTTCACAGAGATATCACCATATAGGAGAGAGAGAGGGGGAAAGAAGAGAGAAAGTGCACATGTACACTCTAGTCTCCTTTGCACTGAAGTCTGGTGACTCAGCTCAGATGTTAAACATCAGCTCAGATTACAAAACCACCATATAATTTAGACTGGCTGAAAATATTCCCTACAGGAAAAAGCATATCGTTCAGCATAAATATATATTTTTTTAAAAACAGTCTCTGCAGGATATTATTTGGCCAGAGAATAGCTCCATTAACTCAATGTGACAGAATACCTATTTTAGACCTTTGTCTGTGTGTCTTTGTACAGTTCATTTGTGAAGTCCAACCTATACACTTTTGTATCTAGCTAGAAACAAACACCACTCTGGTATTACCTTAGCTGCTTGAGTAAGGCTCACAGCTTCCTCTCCACCAACGGGGACTCCCTTACGTCAGGCAGAAGCTATTGCTCAAGCCTGTTATGAAGACCAGGAGTCTGAAGGGCTCTGCATACCTTTTCCACGTCTGCACGCCCACATACCCAGCAGCTTATCAGGCACTGTTGTGCTTTCAGTACAACTTATAATTTATATTAATTCTCACACAAAAGCTTCAGCATCAACCCAGTTGGTACACAGAAGATCTGACCACTGTTGAGAAGAGGAAAAGGCCATAAATATTATCCAGAGACTTGAGTATTTGTACATACACAGATATGTATAACTTGGCATACCCAAGGTTATATCGGTTTCAGAGCAGTTTTACTGCATTATTAGCGTAGACAAGCATCCCATGTTCCTGCATTGCTATCCCCATAGCTAAGACAGAGTAGGCAAGTTCTAAACCACACCAAGCTAACTCAGCCAGGCAGACTACAGTGTTCAACACGGAACTGAGATAACTTGTCTGAACTGGCACTGAAAACATTACGGAGAAGTCATACAATCCTTCCTGCTGCAGCTGCCAGGCTGGGAGATCTGGCTGGCCTGCAGACATACCTTAGTTTTCATCTGCAGATTGCAAGATGTCCATGGCCTAAAATTCATTCCTGTCTTTCACTAGAAGGATCAATACAAAAACTGCACCAAAATTCAAGTTAAGTGTACCAGATATGCTGTTATTCTCCACTCATGTGAGGAAACAAAACTTGACTGGAAATCTTAGCACTATTTCATAGCCTAGAAGGCAGGTATGTATGTATTGCAATGCCCCTCAAACTCTTCCTGGAGTGGCAGCTACTTTAACAAAGATCATTCATTTCAGTAACCTTCCCTGCAGCAACAGCCCTCAAGGAGCTGCATTTCACCACTGGGGCAGAGGCTGGAGATGCAGACACACAGTCATCAAACTCCACATATTATGAAACTACTGCCTTGGATAATTCACACTACAACACTACTCTACATAAAGTTTAACACCAGAATCCCCACTGCCAGACGTTTGATCTTCAGCATTCATGACACTGATATATCCGCTGCTAGTTGCTGTCAATTGGCTGTCCTGAGGAATATCTCTGGAAGTACTGATGCAGTTGCTCTCAGTTTAGCCTTTTGATGTCAGGTCACACAATCCATCTGAAATAAAAACCCCTTCAAATGTCTATACTGGAAAGACAGAATGTAATCTCGCTGAGAAGCTACTTTGCCACAGGATGTGAAAATGTGAATGGAATTATTCTGTGAATAAATGGCAATATATGCTCATATTTACACATGTGCAAGCTTGCAAGAACATACTAATGAAAGCAAAATGGGTGTCACCCTCTTCTCTCTTTAGGACTTCCAGAACACCTGCAGCACCAGCCCAGAGCTCACCAATTCTACGTCTTTTCCCAAGGCTTTTTCACCACAAGGGATGGCAAAGACAAACATACAGAACTTACACAGAAAAGAATGATTTTGCATTTCTCTGTCCAGGAAACTAAATAAATGCATAACCAGAAGAAAGAGTACAAAGTCAAAAAGCCCAACAAAGAGCAAAGAAAAGCTGTCTTCCTTTGAAAGAATAAAGGAAAACTGCCAGGCCAAAAAAGCCACAATTCAAAAAGTGATTTATAAAATAATGCACTTGAGAGAACTGGTAGTACAATTATTTACTACTGACTAGCAGAGTATCTCTGCAGGTTCATTCCAAGTCTCTGCAATCCATACAAATACAGATACTTCTCAGTAAGTGTCACATCCATAAATGACAGCTGTATTTTAGCAATACTCAAGAGAGTCTGATTTTAAGTATTTATTTGGCAGTTATTAAAAGCTAGTACATATATTAGGCAATACACGATTACATAAATTTATTTTTATTCAAGTTTAAACTTGAAATCCATTCTATACTGATGAAAATACATAGATTATAAAATTAATACGAATGAACATTCATTGTTCCACCCATCCGAGTCCAAATCCAATATAATCATCCCACTACCAAGCCTGTGCAAGTTTTCTACCATGTAAAATTGATTTCACTCACTGAAATGCTATCAAACCACTACAGAGCAGGTACATTTCTCACACTGAGAGATTTCCACATTATCAGGAAATACAGGAATGCTCTGTTCCTCTCAAAGCAGCACACCTTCAATTCATCATGTTATTAATTCATTTTTGTCACAAAGGGGATATTATCAGGTTCAAAAATGGCATTTCTTTGAAATCAATGAATATATGTTTACACAAAACCAAGAATTCCATAACCGAAACACACTAGCAGACTAGAAGTTGAATAAAAACAGCCTGGAGATAAGTAATTTCTCTGATTCAGGGGGGTTTTTTTGTTGTTGGGGTTTTCTTCTTTTTTAAATCTTCCAACCTGGTAAAACTGACTGGGAAGGTGTCTAAAAAAGACCTAGTCCACTCCTTAAAGAACAAAGTAAAATCAAAACCAAACCAATGCTTTCTGTATCTAAGTCTTCTAAATAAACCACAGATACAATCAGTAGATCAGGAAAACAGGAAATAATTTTTAAAACCTGACATATTTTGCTAGAGTGAGTTTAAATGTCCACCAGCATGCATTCAAAACTCTGACACTCCATCCTCCTGCCCTTTCACCTTTCTAGAATTTCAACTAGGAATATTTAACCAGTTATAACCTCCCCCTAAAAACAAAAAAAAAGGACTCAATTTCCATAGAGATTTGAGGAGACTCTTTGACTGAAATAAAACATCAGAATATTTCTGCCTGCTTACAATTTAATGGAGCTTTTTGCCTGATAATATACTTATTAGTACTTTGGTAGCAATCAGTTACCGAAAACACCCCAGATAGCAGAAGGAGTAGCGGAAAAGCCACAAGAAACACACAAGAAATTGCAGACAAAAGATAAAATTTAAACCCTACACACATATATACTCTTCTGAGCAGAATCTACGGCAATCTACAGTAATAACCACACTGCTAAACTGTAGTGCTGATTATGTTTAGTACATAAAGTTACAAATATTCCTGAGAATTGAATAACTCTGAAATTAGAGATGGAAAGCACTAAAGATTTCCTCCTCCAGAAAACTTACCCGCTCTACACTCTTTTAAACTGCTTCCTTGTAACCCACAAAAAAGAGCCCAGAATGATTTAAAAAAAAACCCAGTTATTTGTCGGTATTGCTTGTACTGCTTCTCTGTATGATACACAGATGCTGATCTTCAGCTTCAATAAATCCAAGCAGAAAGGCAACAGGGCTATATACCAAGCACTTGATGATACTGCCCTCTGTACTTATAGGGCACAGTACTTGTAATACTCAACACGCTTTGGCTCTAAAACAAACCCTTTCTATTAGCTGTCAGAAAATAAAAACATATAAACATTTCCAGGTCTAATAGTTCGTTTTAAGGAAATGCAAATTGCAATTTTATATCCTATTCAGATTCTCCCTAGGAACATACTTAAGCTCAGCATTTCATGCTTGAACACTATGACAGATCTCTTACACACCAACTGCTTTACTTTTTTTTTAAAAAAAACACTACTTAAATAACTTTAAGCAAAATTTTTTGCTGGATAATTCAAGAAACAAAGCACATGAGCATTTTAGGAAAGAAAGTCAGGCTGGTGCCTATACACTCTCTTCTGGACAAATGCTCTTCAACAACTGTGTAAGTCAGGTGAACTAATTTATATCAAAACAGAAAAAGCTTTCCCTATTTAAGTTTACTGATTTATAGCTTACAAGCCATAATCACACTCAAGAGGAGAGAAAAATCGTAAGCAACTCCACTATGACAAAAATGAAACTCCTGCAGTAACTCTCACACACCACAACCTGCATGCATATCCAATACACATTTGTCTGTCTGGTCTGTGTTCCCTATATAAGAAAATAATTTAAGCGAGAATGCAGACCACTAGGGAGTTAGAGATATCAGAGCTATCACTGCCCACGCCTCCTCACCTCTTGACTACACATTATAATTCATTATTTAGTTCAGTGATCACATAGCATAATTTCTTTTCTTGCAGGATTAGTGCCACATTTGCTGCTTTCCTCGATTTCTATGCTAAATGAAGCAGAAATCCTTCAGAAACTAAATGAACAATTAATGAAAAGTCAACAATGTAAAGTGAGATATATAAAGATAAGGCCTATTATGAATTAATATTTTACTATTAAATATACATGAGTTTTTAATAAGTAAAGCTAAAAATAGAGCCATGCATCACAGGATTTCTCCAAGCTGTACAATTTTCATTCATTTTCACCCTGTGAAGAAATGGGCCATTGCTAAAAGGTTTCTCACTGTGCATTTTTACATTGTTGTCACAGGCCTTAATTCATCACTGCACATAAAAAATGCCTCTGGGATCTGAAGATAAAGGATTCTGAAGACCTCCATCCTTTGGGGTAAGGTTTGAAGGCATCTGCAGCCCACTCTGTGGGTTTTCACACATCCATCTACCAACAGGCAAACATCTCAGTGGCCCAGACCCCATCCCCAATTTGTGTTTAGAAAGACTCCATTTGAAAGACTCTTGTGCCAGATAACAAAGAGCAGCAGATATAAGCGCTAAACTTAAAACTGAAATAACTACTAAAATCTTTGCTCTTTCACTTTAAACCTACGCATATTCTCCTCATTCCAAATATTCTATCTGGATTTTAACATTCATTTCTAGCATCATGTCCCGTTACAGATATAAATGAACAAGAGTTTAATAAAGGCTGAGCTAACTCTGGCTGAGAGTGCGCATATTCTGGAATCAAGCACAATTCTATGTAAATCCACCTCGGGGCATAGGTGTTACAGCACCAGGAAATGGAAGAAGATTGAAATCAGCATTTATAAATACAGCCAAGAAATCCCAGCATGCATACCAGCAAGAACATAAACAGAACTTCAGACAATCTCATCTGGAGGCCTGGATTTCTTACACTTATTTATGTCGAGGGATTTTTTTTTTTTTTTTAAGACATTTTGGTTTGTGTACTTGTGTTAGCAGTTGCTGTGTGGCAAAAGGGGAAAAAAAACCAGAAGAAATCAAAGCATATTGCATTGTAGTATCATCCCAAATTACTTTGAAATATGTATTAAAAAGAATAAATCTGTTTTGATTTTGAATATTCTCTGCTTCTCAATGTCTAACAACAGAAAGTCATTTAACCCACATCCAGTATATTCCTATTTTAAAAAAATAAAACCACCGCTTTGCAGCACAGCTGATGTTCAGCTTTTTATGGATAAATATGCAGTTTTAAGTCACAGATTACCAAAAAAAAAAAAAATTCTATCACCTATTACTATTTTCATCTTTTTTCTGGGGTTCAGTACAAAAGGTGTGATAATGTGACAGGAATTCCCATTGGAACAACATTGGCTTAGTCTCTGTAAACACAACTTAGGATTTGAGGTTTTCATAGACATACAACTACTAATTCAGAGTAAAACTATCTACTTTCTGGAAGCTCAAAATATCAGGGGCAAAGCATACTTTCCTCCTCCCACGCCCTAAGCTTAATTCTAGTAAATATTCAAGATTTATGTTTGGTTTTCCTATGACACATCACAGTCATATTGATCAGAGACACAGGTAGCAGCTGTAGAAATGCACAGAATCAGGGGGAAAAAAAGCACAACATTGACAACTTCTGTTCTTTTGGTGACTTTACTATTCACAGGTGCATCTGGGGCTTCAAGTATCCCTTCCCTCATTATCCAGGGTTAAGGTGGGCTCAAGTGGGGAGGGAGGACAAGTGGTGTGAGAGTCTGTGGTTTGGTTGGTTTTTTTAATTGCAAAGTTTAGGATTTTTCATCTGGTGCAATATTAGGCCCATCTGTTCTTTTTTCTGTCCTCATCTAGAACATGTTGTCTCTCAATATAAGACTTCTCTACATGATGGGATGAGATTTTTTTCCTACTCATCAAGCCCTCCTGAGTGCCTCGAGAGGAGTCTGTTGCAGCACAGATTCATCAACCACCTATTTTTGCCAACACAGTTCAGCCCTAAAAACCTATTTTGTCCTAGAGCAGCCATCTCTCTGTCTATGTGCACCCTATAAATACCAGATTTAAATAATACAGTTATTAATCTAGCACCAAGCACATGAATTCCTCTCACCCCTATCCTCTGGGCACTAGCTCACAAGGATGGCTAAAGAATCATAGAACAGTTAGGGTTGGGAGGGACCTTAAAGATCATCCAATTCCAACTCCCCTGCCATGGTCAGGGACATCTCCCACCACACCAGGCTGCCCAAGGACCTGTCCAAGGGTCCAGGGATGTGGCAGTCACAACTTTTCTGGACGACCTGTTCCAGTGTCTCATCACTCTCATGGTGAAGAAATTCTTCCTAACATCTATTCTAAATCTGCCCCTCTCCAGTTTATACCCGTCCCCTCTCCAGTTTATACCCATCCCCCTTTGTCCTATCACCACAAGCCTTTATAAACTGTCCCTCTCCAGCTTTTCTGTAGCCCCTTTCAGGTACTGGAAGGTCACTATAAGACCTCCTCAGAGCCTTCTCTTCTCCAGGCTGAACAAGCCCAACTCTCTCAGCCTCTTCTCATATGGGAGGTGCTCGGATCATCTTTGTAGCCCTCCTCTGGACCCCCTCCAACAGTTCCACATCCTTCTTACATTGAGGATTCCAGAACTGGACACTAGTCCAGATGAGGTCTCACAAGAGAGGAATAGAGGGGGAGAATCACATGGCACTTCTGGCCACACTTCTTTTGACGCAGCGCAGGATATGGTTGGCCTTCTGGGCTGTAAGCGCATATTGCCAGCTCATGTCAAGCTTCTCAGCAACCAGCACCCTTAAGTCCTTCTCTGCAGGGCAGCTCTCCATCACATTTTCCCCCATCGTGCACTGAAAGCAGGGATTGCCCCAACTCAGGTGCAGAACCTTGCACTTAGCCTTGTTGAACCTCATGAGGTTCACACAGACCCACTTCCAGGTCCCTCTGGATGACATTGCGTCCTTATGGAGTGACAACACCACCACTCAGCTTGGTGTCATCTGCAAACTTGCTAAGGGTACACTCAATCTCGCTGTCTATATCATTGATGAAGATATTAAATAGCACCAGTTCCAGTACGGACCCCTGAGGGACACCACTTGTCACGGATCTCCATCTGGACTTTGAGCCATGGACCACTACTCTCTGAATGCGACTGTCCAACCAGTTTCTTATCCACCATATCATCCACCCATCAAATCCATACCTCTCCAATTCAGAGAGAAGGATTTCATGGGGACTGTGTCAAAGGCTTTACAGAAGTCTAGATAGATCACATCTGTTGGTTTACCCATGTCAATTGCTGTGGTCATCCCATCATAGAAAGACACTAAGTTGGTCACACTGGATTTACCCTTGGTGAAGCCGTGCTGGCTGCCATTAATCACCTCCATGTCCCTCATGTGCTTTAGCATAGCTTCTATGAGGATTTGTTCCATGATCTTCCCAGACACAGAGGTGAGACTGACAGGTGGGTAGCTCCCAGAGTCGTCTTTTCTACCCTTTTTAAAAATTAACTCAACATTACCTTTCTTCCAGTCACCAGGGACTTCTCCCGACTGCCATGACTTTTCAAATATCATGGCCATGGCACAGGGAAGGCAACAAACTATACATACATAAAAATGAACAGGAAAAATATGTCTAGAGAGACCTGTGAAAATCAGGGACTGTAACAGGGACATCAACTTTGACTTTAGCTGATAATTAGATAGTTATGACGACAGCTACAGCCCAGTGACAACAGAGGAAGAAAGGACACCCTTTCTGGGGACCATTTTGCAGATCTTGAGCAGACCTGGCCCCAGACAACATTTAAGTCAGATTCTCCTAAAAAGTTTCCATTAACACATCAATAACCTATTTTTTCATTTAGTTTAAAGCACAAACAGGAATTTGAAGAGAGGGTACCCTCTTCTCTGCCAGGTGCCCAGCTGACATGGGGAGCTGTACAGTGAGGAGGCAACAGCTTATTACCATTCAGTATTGCCTGTGTAAATCTCCTGCCTCTTTATAACAAAAAAAAGTAGTATGGAATGCTATGGTTTAACCTAAAAAAAGTGACTGAGAACAGTTGTATACAACTTGATCAAAAAACAATGACATAACAGAAAAAAATTTAGAAGGGGAGAGGGCTACCCTGCTTGGTTGGGTTTTTTTCCTATTAATGGAAATGTCTCTGCATTTTCCTGCATTTGGAAGTTAGCTTCACAGGGTGACCTTCCCAAAAAGTACGATGCACTGCAGCTTTCTGGTTAGATAATGCCACTGCCTCTGTGTCAGGCCTCCACTCGAGCCAAATTGTCAAGGCCAACCTCTGCTGTAGGTTATTGTTAAACAGAATTAAAGAGAAATCACTAGAAACAAATATCTGCATCCTGACTGGACTTCACAGTTTGCCAAAATGACAATGTCATTACTTTAAGACACATGAATGAAGTCTCCTATCAAGACTACTAGGTTAGCTAGTGGTCTGCTATGTAGTTTGAGACTGCTTTGATTTATATTTTTTAATCATCTGTCTAATAAATGATGTGACTATGTGGTTACAGGCAAATTACTAATTATTACCACTAAATTGTTTTCTCCCTGTGATGTTCAATACTCTCTACAGTAACTGAATAATAAAAAAATATCAGGCTTAGGCAACCATCCTTCCCTTAGGTTCCACAGCAGCATATTTAAGCTGCATTTCCTAAACAGCAGTAGCAGCCCAACCAAGCAGAGGATGTTGTACTTCACTAACAACCTTACCCCACCCTGTAATGTATACACAAACTTCAGATTAAAATACATACAAATCTTACAGCTGTCAACATCAAAAACTCAGGAAGGATGCTGGAACTGCAAAAGAATACCAGTTATTAGACCAAGTAGAAATACAACAGAAAAACACTTTTTAAAATAATGCTGCCAGAACCTTCAAGCGGAACACTTCAGAAAATCCCAAACACCATCAGAAGTAGTAATTCACTATTCTTGCCATCACAACCACGCCTGGTGACAACACAGGTCTGCTGCTGAAGTGCCTTAGCTTTATAGACACTGAGAAACTGGTCACTCATTCATCCAAAAAGCTTCACTGGAAGTCTTTGTAAACACCATGCAAGATTCCAATATGAACCACTGATGTCAACTGCAGCTGGGAAAGCAGAGACTGCTGAAAATAGCTGAGCTAGCCTCTAGTAATAACATAACAGAGACTAGGTTATTACCTCCAAATTAATATCCCTGCTGGACATGGCAAAAGTTTTGAATGCAGACATCATAACATTCCATCAGCGTTTTGCGATCAGCAGAAGAAATTCACTGCAAATTCAGAAGTTTCCACTAGTACTGACTTTACAAAATAAAGCAGACTATTTTTAAAGTCACTATCACAAATATAATTACTTTAAATTCATCTCTCTTTTGTCACAGAGGAATACATTTATCAGCATTGTTAACATCCCGTCATCTGTTTTATCTTGTCTAGAACAAAAAAAGAGCATCAGATACAGATTATTCTCAAACACACTAATTTTCTACTACTACTTATTTGTAAAGGAAAATAAATCACTTTATAACTGCATTCAACCTAACACAGAGGTAAAAGTAGTTCCTGATGCAGTTGATGAGACGTCATGATCAGCTCTGAGCAGACAGGCACAACATCCACTCATGCCAACTTGTTTTCCATCAAAACAACTTTCTGATACCTATTGTTCAGCTTCCTGGCATTTTCTAGAAAATTAGCACCAGAAGTGCTGGGTTAGAGAACCAATCTGTAGTGCAGTGGATGGGCAGTGTAAATTTGGATCATCACTGTATAAGTGCATCTTAATATCTTACAGCTACAGTTCCTGCAGCAAATGTTAACAAAAGACCTAACATGGATACACTTGGAGAACCAGAGCACGCTTGTGGCCTTCCAGTGTTAGGATGTGCAAATTGATCCTTCTGATGCAAGGCAAAATCCTTCAGATAATATGGCAACCTTCAAAGCAAACAGGCAAATACTTTTTTTATCATTAAAAAAAAGACAGATGCTTGGCACAAGTTAACAAGGAGCAGTTTCAAAACTGGTATTGCTTTCTTTGCCATGAATTTCAGTGATGCAGTTAACCTCTCAGGTCCTAAACTACCTGCAGTGGCAGCCAGAGGCAGCACATGCTGGTGTATGACTCTGTCTTGAAGTGTCCTCATCACTCGCAAAGCACTGGACATCAATGCATGGGGAAGCTGGTGCTGATTTACTGGAGTTCAGCGCTGCCCAGCAGATGCTCAGGGAGCATAGGTTACACCAAAGCAAATTGACGGGGTGTTAAAATATATTAAGAGCACACTTTGCAGCTGGACAGGCTGCTTTGCAGAGGGAGAGGCATGGTAATTAAAATATGGGAAAACACTGCCACAGATCCATCAGGGAAGCTTCTAGTGGGTCAGAAAATTAAACTGTTCCTGTTATATATCACATCACCGGCCTTTCAGAGCTAACCAGAATCTGCAATTCTTTCACTTCACTCTTCAAATAGTCCTACTTGTCCTCTTGTGTTCACAGAGAACACAGGCACCCTCCTGGCCCCAGTGGTTGAAAGCACCTGGGTTTCATGCTCTAACACCACACTCAGAAAAGCATCACAAAGTGTTCTGTGCATCCCGTTTTAACCAGTATCCAGCTATGAACACACTATAAAATCTATGGTGGGGGTTTTGCTGGTTTGTTTGGGCTTCCTTTTTTAAATCAGGCAAGACTACTGTAAATTCTTCTAAGCCATCAGGACAGTACTTTCTGCTACCCACAAGCCACTGGCACAATTTAATTAATAATTAATGTCTGACATGAAGCACTGAAATTCTTGGAGGTTATAGAACACAGCAGAGAGTGTCAAAGGGTGTGACAAGGCCAAGCAAAAGAAATGAAGTTAGTTAAGTGTATGAGGCCAGAAAAAAAAATTCCTAAAGAATACAGAACACCTTAATGCTAAGAAGCATAATTTGGCATACAGATACATTTAATGATGAATAACCAGACAGGTTGAAATATAACATGAGCTTTTATAGCTGTCTTATTATCTATACGCAGGCTGAGAAGCCTTTTCAGTGTTAAATCACAAATATTTCTTCCAGTTGTATTTGGTAGGGCATATAGTCAAATGCAATTTATGCAGAGTGAAGTCTCATCCCTGCAGTGCTAACTGCAGTCAGAGAATACTCCCCTTCAACACTGGGTGGGTGCACTCAAGCAGGTACACACGCTGACTCAGTAATGGCTTTCTCAATTCCTGCTGAAATTAAATGGAGTCTCTCTGCTGCTTTGGAGCACTTGGGATCAGGTCAAAGGGGTATTCAGCATTAGGTCAAAGCCTAAAGTGCTAAGTGCCTTAGGTCTTTCAAATAAAATAACATTCTCATCACAAAAAGCTCGAACAAGAGAGAGACCTCAGTTTTCTTAATCATAGCACAAAACAAGATCAGAAATACATTTAACACAGCAAATATTACTTCACTCACTTCAAATTTCCAGTCTGAAGATGCCATTTCCCATGAGTACCACTAAGCCTAATCTCATAATAGGCACAGATGCCATTGGTCAGGAGGCTATTTCTCCTTACCTAGAATTCATAATGATCCCATTATTAATCCACAGGCACAGTTGAGATATGGCTAAACTCTTCTATTATTAATATATCAACAATGGGATATTCACCTTCACACAATCAACTGTCTCATGGGCATTCAGTGGTTACTGTGGGGTGTGGTTTGTTTGTGGGGTTTTCCAAGCATTAACATTTCCAATTAGACAACACAATGGTGTAAACACCCTCCATTACATAACATGCCATTATTTTTGTAAAGATGAAAATAGTAATATGTGAGATACTGCAAATACAAAATCTATTTTACATCAACCCCACCTAAGAATAATAGATATGGTTTTCAAAGAGAACTTAAATGTTTATGAAGCAAGTTTTACGGTCTACACTATAGAGCAGGGAAGAGAGCAAAACAGAGTGGTGAATAGACAAAAACCAATCAGAGGCAATCTGAATGTGCATAAAGACATGTCTTAAGTAATGAGACTCCCAAGAACCAATCTTTGGTCTTAATGCCACTCTGTTACAAAAATAGGAAAACCACACAAACAACAGTTACTTTTAAAGTAGATTTTTTGTAACTTTGTGTTTGCAGTTCTTCCTCTACCATTTGCTTCAAGAATTTTCAGAATGTGTCAACATAACCTTAACCATCCCCAAAACACCACACAAATACAAAACACAAACAAAAAGATTTAAACCCTCCCAAAACATTAAACTGAGAATACTATATAAAGCTCTCCTCACTTCTGCACAGCACCCCAGACAGTTTCTCTAACTTGTACCTGACAAGTGTTTATACTGCATTGCCCTTAACTCTGTGATTATTTAATATTGTTTTCCAAATATTTATGAAAAAAGACTGAAGAGTATTGTAAAGAGTTCATACGATTGACCTTGTTACCAATTACTTATTTCTAACACAATCCACTTAAATCCAAGATCTGAAAAACTGAATGACAAAAAAAAACTATGCACAAGCTTTAGTGCCAGGAACAGCTATCCAGACCCGTGTTTTAATTAAGAGAAAAACTGTCACCCTCATAAAACTAGAGGATTTTATTAGCAAGCTGTTTGCTAATATGTACAGTTTGTATGCAGCCAGTTAATTAAACTGATAAAATTACCTAGAAACTCATAATTAGATATTTAGAGAGGCAGAGTACTCCTACAGATTTACTAAATACAGTAAATTTACAAAAGCAGACTGTGAAATTAAAAATTAACAAGCTATTAATAGGACGAGACAGTTTGTGACTCATTGTCTAACAAAGGAAAAATGTTAGGGAACAAAAAAGAAAAACAGACAGTAGACTCCAAGTATGACATTTTCAAGCTATACGCACAAGCAATTTATTTTAGTTATTAAACACAACGGGATGATGTGTTCTCCAAGGGAACAGAATCAGCTAAGGGAAGTGAATATGGTAACCAGGAAAACACAGCCAGCATTCAGTAAAAAGCAGCCACATCAGACAATAAGTCATGTCCTAAAAAAACAAAGGAATGAGGGAGAAACTCTCTTGCGTGTGATCAATAAAGAGATCTCTTTGTTAAAACATTTTCATTCAGAGTTTTGCTACCACTTCTTAAGTTTTCCTGTAATTTTTATCCTTGGAAACTTCTGCCTATTTCATTCAATCTAGTCCCACACCTGCAAACCAGTAACAGAAGAAAATGTGCATGCTTTGGTTGTCAAAATATGCTTTGAAAAAAAGCACAAATCCTTCCACCTGCCCTTACCTTTACCATTTTCTTTTTGATCAGTGCCTTGCAGGATGTCAAATCACAATAGTTTGAAACTAAGCATTTGAATAGAGAGGATGAAGTTTAATTTAGCAATGACTCCAAGATTACAACGGTAAAGTTAGATACTTAAACTGCTCTGCTCTCAAATAATGTAGTTCTTTTGATACAGCTCAACTGGTTTATTAGCAGAAACCCACTATTTTCAGAACAGCTTCTTATCAACTAACAACTTCTCTCCTCTAACCCTTCCTGTGAGAAAAGCTTAAACTGAAGGGGTTTATGTTCCAGGCTTTGTTGGACAAGGAGCTGGTTCTAGCCCAACTGTATCAGTATCCTGTCCAAACATTTACTCCCTCACATGGCATTTCTGACTTAAGATTATACAACTACAGTCACTAAACAGACTCATAATTTGGTTTGCTTTTGGCATTCCCTTTATTTCCTTCTGTAACTAAAGGTAACAGTCTCAACTCTTTCTAAACACTTTTTTTTAGGAACAGTATTTTCCATGCCTCTAATTACCAAAAGTTGTTGCAGCCATCAAGTCTGTGTTCCTAAACTCCTTTGATGCCCTGTAAAGGGAACGCATAATTTTGAGGCTAATCGCACAACATTTACAGCACTCAAAGACATTGTATCTCATCTCAGTGAAATAAGTAAAAGGAAGACCTGTTTTAATCATACGTCAGTCTCTTACACATATAAACTTTTCACATACAAAGAAAAGTGCCATCTTATTTGTTCCAAATAATTCAATTAGATAAACTTATTTGTGATGCTTCTGATAACCAGTGCCAGTGATGCTGGCCAAAAATAATGGAAAACTAGTGCAAACTGCCTAATCTGGAAAGACTGTCAAAACTCTCTACAGTAAGGGGCTGCCATTCCCTCTTTTTGTGTCAAAATATTTACGGTTTTCCCCAAACAAAACTAAGTTGATGTTTTTAAAGCTGTAGAGAATATTTGTAAAGCACTGTATTGATTCAGTTTCACCCTTCATTCTCGGCAGAGAAGCTCCCTTACTGCTTGAAGAACAGAAATGAAAAAGGTTAATAAGGTGTTTGTTAAAATAAGAAGCCCTACATGGAGTAACTGGGAACTCCGATCCCAGTTTTGGGTAGATTGCTTTCTGTCAATGCAAACACTGGAGAGAGAGCCCTTTGTTTTCTGTCAACATGAGCACTGGATGGAGATCTCTTCTCAGTACTGCCTTTTCAGTGCCATGGCACCAGCTTTCAGCCAGCTCTCCAGAGGAGGGCCAAAGCATCCTTCTGTTCTTTATTACACCGCTCCATCAAATCTAGCCAGATGTACCACCACCTGTCTGCCACCTTTCCACGAAAGAGACCCGAAGTCCCACAAGGGACCTCTCTGCTGCTGCCTCACAGCTGATCACAGCATCCAGAGAACTACTCTTCTGTTCCACACCTGAACTATGGAAGAGGCTTACAGTCAAACCTACAGAGTTGCAACTAAATGTGCCAAATGACACATTAATATAACACTTTGCTGCCAAGGTATATCAGTTTTAAACAGCAGAAATTATTTTAATGAAGCTTCAACATCCTTATGCTATAAATTCTCATGTTTGTAACTCTTCTTCCTATTACAGCCTGCCTCTGCCACCTTCATCTATTACCATCGCTCTGAGTTACTGAAGAATGATCTGTGGTTCTCCCTATACAGCCCTGTGAACACATCCAAACCTGGCCGACTAATACAAAATAGAAGCAAAGCAAAACTGGCACCTCTAAACACAAGTGTTAAAAAAAACCTGCCCAGTACAAGCCAGGGCTTAATACAAATACCCCACTTTGAAATATCACTAATGCATTGAGCTCCAAATTCCTGGGATTTTATGTTTATGAAAAAAGTTTTACAAAGAATACATATATTCTTTCAACATAATATTGGAGCAATAGAAAGAAATAAAATCTAGACTATGAATTTCAGGTGCTTATAATGCATCTCATCACATCAACACTGCTGGGAAAATAAAATGTTTGCTGCTTTCTTCCATGCTGACACTGTGGATGCAAAGAAAGATTGTGGCTGAATGCATACAGCTAGCTTCAATGACTTTTACTGCTGCTTTTTTATCAGTCGTAAAATGATTTCCCAGCAATCTTTTTCCTTTCAGAATTAAAACCACAACACCTTGAGACCACAACACCTTATCTCCTTCCAAAATCTCCAGTGATAATTAATACTTAGTGTTCCCTCACTAACATGGGAAAGTGGTAACAGATCCATAAGGAGAAGGAGCAAGAGCTTCCAGTCTAGAGGAATGTAAGTAAATTTTCTCCTTCTGAAAGTATGGCAATTCCAAGCTGACACTCCTGAAGGAAACTGAACGCATATCAGTTTTTGAATCTGAAAGTCTGTGTCTAAATGCCACCACTTCCTTCCACATCTCTCTTTCTCCCTTGACAACAACTACTCTGTTGTGGCTTTCTGTGAAACAGAAAAATAAATAAACCTTCACAGCATTTCAGGATCTTAACTGCTATTATCTGTGGCCACAAAAAAACATAAATGTTTTTCAATTAATTCAAGGAAACACTTGGATTATAACGTTGTTAACTTTTCCCAGAAGGACTGGTGTAAGACCATAATGACATGTTGCCTGCTCTAGGGAGAAGGAAAACACATTCTGTACAGATATGATAGGAAAGAGACTTAAATCCTGGTCCATTTGAAGTTCCCAGGACCCAATCCTTCTACAGCACAGAGTGACTGCTTTCTACTTTTGGTAAATGCATAATCTAATGAACTCATTCTCTTCAAGAGAAGAACCAAACCTAATCAGCAGGAATAAATCAACAATAATTTAATTTTATCCTGCATCAAGGCATCTATGGGTGGGTAGGAGAGAGAAGCATTATGTACAGTAGTCACTTGTCTCTTATCTCAAGTGTCTTTTTTTTGTCTTAGTCCTTTCTCAGTAATAAATATGACTTTACAGAAATATTAATTTCCCAGAAGTATTTAAGGAGGGTAGGAGAAGGGGGAATGCAGTGAAACACTTATCAGTTCATTAATTCATCACTGATAGGAATTGCACATGGGTATTGCCATCATGCCTATCAACACAGTCGATCTGTAATGAATTAAAACATACATCTATTAGTTTCAAACAGAACACCAACATAAGTATATCATACAAACATTCATAATATACTATTACATAAATGGTAGAATGAAAGCAGGTTTGCTCTTGGCTGTGCTGGCCCTTCAGACATTCAGTGTGCTATCAGGTGTTTTCCAAGAACCAAATACAGTGAGCATACTTGTTCATGAAGATGCTTATTCTGAAGGGACTATGATCCACTGGTGGAGCATGAAAACCCACAGTGGAGTTTCTGGTAGCTGCAGATACTTTCCAGAGCCACCTGACATCAGCAAAACTCACCAGAATTCTGTCAAAATAATGCTAGTACTGGAGGAAACTCCCTGCACAAGGAGATAAAAGCCTAGACCAGAAAATGATGTAAAAAAAGCATTAACAGAAACCTCCTTCAGCAGCACTGTAATGTTAAAAACTACAAGTTAGACATACATGGAAATCAAGCAAGCAGTACTGATAGTAAAATAGCTCTTAATTCACACCATAATACAAATGACAGAGGCTTGTCACAGTATATTGGTTAGAATACTATCAGGCATCTCTTCTCCAGCACTTGTGCCAAACAACTGTTCGTTGCTTCATTTAAGGAAATTATTGCAGTACCAAAATGATACTAAGGACTTAAGGAACCAACAAAAAGCTTCAGGTTTTCACCGATGTTCCAAGATATTGCAGTAATCAATCTCTGATTCTTTATTTCATACAGGCTAGTATGGTAACACCTTCATTAGTTATTTTCTGATAAACATTCCAGAATGAGAATTACAAGACCTTTTTTACTGCATATCATCTTGTTTGCATGTGTATGTGCTACTACAAAGGGAAGTTGCCCAAAAACACACCTTCAAAGAGCTAAACTCAATTACTATATATTTTTACATCGTTATAGAGTTAGGACCAAAACACTGAAAAGGCTATATAGTCTAGATTAAAATACTATTTCTACAATTCAATAAATGCTGTTCATGCTCACACTCACCAGTCAAATCATGCTAGGTCGCAAAGAATGGATGCTCCCTGTAATGAAAATAAATTTCACATAGGAGCATCCCTCAGGTCATACTAAGACACCGAGATAACATCAAGTACACTATGAAATTTGTTTTCACAGCAGGTTAGTGGAATAAATGATAAAATGAAGTATACCATGCATTTTTTTAAAAAATACTAACTTCCAGCACAAGGATATCCATAAGTCACCTGTACAGTAGTAAACCAAACAGAGAATAAAAGATTGAGGTTGCTTTCACAAAGCTGCATATTCCAAGAGGTGTCAGATAGAATGTGGCACAGACAGTAAATCCCAGATGTGTTTAAACTCCCTAAAAATTATATATTTCAATCTCCTTGCTCTGAGAAGCTTTCCTTGCAAGAAGTTTTGCGAATTCCTTCCAGGGCCCCCTGCTTCACCATATCAGTCCCTGCTTCTACTCTCTCCTGCAGCACCCGTGCCTGGAGACTATCCATTCCTTTGACCTTGACTGCTGAACTACGCAGCGTCAGGCGCCTTCAGGAGGGAATTTTCAATTCTGGCATCCTTTACTCTCTCCTATTTATATTCAGACTTCTAAAAGGTATTTCCTGAGCACAGGGGGAAAAAAAAGCATCAGCGTGACCTTTAAGTTCTTTTATGCATGGGTATCTACTGCAATGAGCAGAAAGCCATCCTTACTCAACAATGCTCTTAAATTATGCAGCTTTTGCTGTTGCGGACAGTAAATCATTCATAAGTTCAGCATTAGGGAATTGGAAATGAATTATTAGGTACAGAGTGCTCTGATACATCACAATGTGTGAGCAATACTGTTATGAAAATATTCATAGGCTTTTCTATTTAAATACTATACAGTGAGTGAATAGTCCAGAAAAGACTTAGCCTCCCTGTAACCAAGGCAACAGGAGCGGCCACACAGCTCAATTCTACTATGTCTCAGTTCTGGATTTTCAGGAAAAGGAAAAGGATGAGTAGGCACATACACACATGCTTACATATTATATATAATTATAAAAAATGTGTGTGTGTACACATATATATATTTATACACACATATATAAATAGACATTGAATTGAATTTTTTGAATTTTTTTAAATCTTAAATTCAAATACTTAACTAAATGAAAAACCGAGATGTTTTGCATTTGCTAGTAGAAGCCCTTGCTCCAGTGAAGCTCATCTACCAAAAAGACATGGATCCGTGTTTACTAGTGTATTTATGATGTTAAATTAGGAAATTTAAATTTAAATTAGTGATTCTATGATTCTATGATTATACAACACTTATGCAGCACTTAAAAAAAAACTCATTCCAAGTGTTCAAATTCAGTAGGACGTGGGTACAAACTCCTAAATATTTATATAAAACTAAATTCACCAGTGTATGGATGAGAGCAGGTGCTCATAACACTAATTTTTTACAGCTAAGGCTCCAAAATATTTAATAGTGTTCAGGAGAATCTTTCATGTAACTTTATATTATTTCTTCGACAAAAAGATTTTTTTTAAAAAATTCATAAATACATTTGTGGAGACCAAAGGGCCTGTTCCCTTTGAAGACAGATGTGCCTTCACCCTAAGTTACCCAAACTTTCATCAAATTTGATACATCATATCTATTTCACAGAATCATAGAACAACCAGGTTGGAAGAGACCCACCGGATCATTAAGTCCAACCATTCCTATCAAACACTAAACCATGCCCCTCAGCACCTTGTCCACCCGTCCCTTAAACACCTGCAGGGAAGGTGAATCAACCACCTCTCTGGGCAGCCTGTTCCAGTGCCAAATGACCCTTTCTGAGAAAAAATTTTTCCTAATGTCTAGCCTAAACCTGCCCTGGCAGAGCTTGAGGTCATTCCCTCTCATCCTGGCCCATCACTTGGGAGAAGAGGACAGCACCCTCCTCTCCACAACCTCCCTTCAGGTAGTTACAGGTCTCCTCTCAGCCTCCTCTTCTCCAGGCTAAATATCCCCAGCTCTCTCAGCATTCCTCATAAGGCCTGTTCTCCAGCCCCTTCACCAGCTTTGTTGCTCTTCTCTGGACTCGCTCCAGAGCCTCAACATCTTTCTTGTGGTGAGGGGCCCAGAACCGCACACAGTATTCAAGGAGCGGTCTCACCTGTGCCGAGTACAGAGGGAGAATAACCTCCCTGGACCTGCTGGCCACACCATTTCTGATACAAGACAAGATGCCACTGGCCTTCTTGGCCACCTGGGCACACTGCTGGCTCATGTTCAGTCGCTGTCGACCAACACCCCCAGGTCCCTCTCCTCCTGGCAGCTTTCTGGACAGACTTCTCCCAGTCTGTAGCTCTGCATAGGGTTGTTGTGCCCCAAGTGCAGGACTCGGCATTTGGCCTTCTTAAACCTCATGCCACTGGACTCTGCCCAGCGGTCCAGTCTGTTCAGATCCCTTTGCAGAGCCTCCCTACCTTCCAGCAGATCAACACTTCCACCCAGCTTAGTGTCATCTGCAAACTTGCTAAGCGTGCACTCAATGCCTTCATCCAGGTCATTGATGAAGACACTGAACAGGGCTGGACCCAGCACTGAGCCCTGGGGCACCACACTTGTCACTGGCCTCCAGATAGATTTAACACCATTTCCCACCACTCTCTGGGCCCAGCCATCCAACCAGTTTTCCACCCAGGAGAGTGTGCGCCTGTCTAGGCCAGAGGCTGACAGTTTCTGTAGCAGAATGCTGTGAGAAACTGTGTCAAAGGCTTTTCTTCCAGAATAAGCAGAAAAACATTTTCTGTGAGGGACTAACACATGAATACCTTTGATAGTTGCTACTTCATCCTTCTAATGTTTTTTTTTTAGTAAGCTTTACTGACATATCAGGCATTATATTAGAACCCTCCTTATTCCTCTTCATTTCTGTAGAGCACACAATTCAACATTTACCACATGCTAATTATTATTTTATTGAAGACCTCCACAAGAAGATGTTGCAACATCTACATCTGATCTATTTATTTATGAAGCATGCAACACTACAATATTCCAGAAACACTTATAGAATAGACATTTCCCACCAGTGAGTCATTGCAGTATCCGCATTCAGTGGTATTTATAACAAACAACAGCAATGCATAAAATCTCCACATAAAACAAGACTGATATTATGGACAGATCATGATTAGAGAAGAAAAAGAAGACCCTCAAAATCACAGATTTTCAATCCCTTGAAATATATCTCCAGAGTAAAATTTGATACAATACAAAAATAGTCTGTTTCCATGCAAGTCAGAAATACACTAGCATGAGAGATGTCTGAATAAAACAGATTTCATTCAGAATGCTCAAAATCAAAAGATTAAACTAAGAAACCCTGCTGACAAGCAAGAAAAACTGTTACCAACAGTTACAGGCTAATACCACTGCAATACAGTAACAATCCTTTACCTTGCATAGTATCATATTATATTCTAGAATTCATCTCCCTCTTCATTTCCTGTAGATTTTTCTTTGTTCTTCTTTTGCTAATAAGTTTGTTTTAATTTGTTCTTCTTTTGGCAAGTCCTCTAACAACACCAAGCATGATGGAATTATGAAATACTAAGATTCTATTATTCTCAGGTTTTTGTTTTCTCTCATATATTTTAAATCCAGATCTATAAAGACAAAATACTACACTCACCAACACCATGTACTTCAAGACAATAAAATTAATAATTTAAAGTTACATTTATAATATTGTAAAACCTGGATTTAGAGGAGCCTCAACAGAAAAAACTAGAATTGTTAAGGGCTGATGTCAGCAGAGTAACTATATACAATATACAATAACTTCCCATTCACCTTGAAAATAATTTTATATATAAATTTTAAGAACACTTCTAAGCCATATTCTAAGAATATGTAGGCTGGCATAACCCAAGGTTAGCTTATACTGATAGTCCAAGGAGCTATGCCAGTTTTTACATGATAAGGACCTGGTACTTACACTGCTGTGAGAATGACCTGTTTTCTAGTGCTTGGATAAATCGCAGATTTGTGCAGGTCAGAATTCATAACCAGAGCTGCCCAGCATGAAGTCCACAAAGCAATGGGAGTCACGAAGAAGCTGTCAGGTTTTGTTTGAAAAATGACTCCTGCAATCCATTGACATTCTCTCCACAGCATATCTGCACTCTCGAGCTACTGACATGGAAATTTCACTTGTGAAATCCTGAACTGTTTAGACTCAGAAAAATATAAACACGCAAATACTATATAAATGGATTAGCCTCCTTCAAGCACTGGTTAAATTAATCAAGCTTGCACAAGTGCAGGTTTTTATAGCATAATCTTTTTACTTTTCCATGTTTGCAAAGGTAAAATTACTTGTTTATACTGAACTGTCCTGATGGACTTCACACTTCATTTGCTGTAGCCATGGTAAAAAGGTAGGAAAGAAACCAACCCTCAAGTTTTAACTTCTATTCTGATTGCAAAGCTATCACAAAATTTACTAATCCAACATACAGTCTGGAAGTGGCACAATCAACACAGAGCTGTGGAATTGCACATAAGCCTTTATCTAGACTGGAGCCAGAACAAACAGAGAAGACACCGCTTATTTTTGACATCCCTTATGGTGACAGAAGTATGATGAGAGCAGTCTGGGCAGCAGAAGCAAACTTTAAAAAAAATATATAAATAAGTAAATACATTTGCTGCTTTCTTCCATGCTGACACTGTGATTGCAATGAAAGATTGTGGTTGAATGTACAGAGCGAGCTTCAACAGCACAGCAAAATCTCACAACATTCAGTTTGCTAAAGCCCGTGTTTTGGAAAGAATGGCTATAACTATCCCGCTCTCAGCTGCCAGTGTTCAGTTAAAAATGCAGCTGAAAGGCCAACCATGCCCTCTTATCCCTGAGAAAACCTTTCCACTGTACAAGCTTTTTTTAGTCCTGAACTGCTTAGCACCTCCCTAGGCCAAGACCATCTTAGAATCTGAGAAAATGTTTTTTGTAAAAACCTTGAAAGTTATGACTTGTAGAATCCATTCATATCCTTTTCCTCCCTCCTGCCTTCTACCTTTGTATTTCTCTAGACTGAGGACCTATCCTTTAATATCTTCCCCTATAACAAAAAACATTACATGACATCCTGAAATACTGTCTCTATTTAATACATCAGCCAGGCAATGCTAATCGCCAGTTGTGCAGCCTATTTATATAAAAGAGGTTGTGTGAAAATTCACAAAAAAAGGTCACCCTGGGGACAGATGTACTAGGCTAGTCACACACATTGCATAGACCAGTCTGTGTTGCCTTCTCTAAATTTAATTTGTGGAAGGCTTATTTTATCTGCATCCTTAACAGAATCACAGTGCAATCAAGTAGGGGGGAACTTGAGGAAGTAATTCTTTCCTATCTAAGCAGCGTGAGACTCTCTCCCATGAAGATGACAGGCGCAAATTTTCAAATTTTTTAATCCTGTAGCTTCTTCTTTAAGAATTAATATGTATTCTTAAAAGTTTGCCCAGTAGTGCAGAGGAATATACTCTTTCACCTGGAAGCACCCATGTTACTATAAGCATTCTACAACCAGTGCTCCACAAAAAAAAAAAATCTCTCATCCTAACCCAATGAAACTAGGATTATTTATGCTGATGGCAAGGGTGTCCCATAAACTGCAGCAGCGCAGGGTCTATGCAGCACAGTGAAAGGTTTATGCCAACAGTGAGAGAATGCACAGATGTCTAGAGCACCAAGTTTAAGATTTAAAATTTCCCTGCTTGGCACATCAAACACAAATTTAACAGGAAATTATCCAGGAAGCATCCACATATAGAAAGGAGGTTGGTCATCAGTGGCTACCCAAATTAAGATGTATGTTGTCAAAGCCAAAATCTGGATTGGAAGGAAAGCAGAAAATGGTAGGCAAGAGTCAGAGAGCAAATATGGATTCAGAACACAATATTATCTGCTCCACAAACCAGTATTTAAGTCCCCTCCTCAGGGTGAAGGGTTCTAGGTCAAGCTCTAATTTGCTATTTGTTGTATGCAATCTGAAGCTGTACTTAAAAGACTACCATCATTCATTAGCCTCAATGAATGCTGAAGCAGAAAGCTGAGAAATTAGAGCAATGCCACAGAATTGCAAACATCTACAAAATCAAAAACCAACACCAAATAAAAATTAACATAACTTGCAGCAAGGGTTAATATAGATCTTCACTCAATGAAAGGAAGCAGACAGAAAATGAAGAGATCCTGTCAGAAACTATTAGCTGGTATCTCAGTGATAAAGGAAGCAGAACTCATCTTTTCTGAAGGATTAGAAGCCACATCACTGACAGCAGCAGAAGCCAAACACAACACAAAAATTTCTTTGATTGATTAACTGTCTGGTGTTATTACTTTGAAACATTCATGAATTAACTAAATTTACTACTGCTTGCAAGCTGGAGCAGAGGGTTAAACATGATTCTCCACCTAGGGAAAAAAAAAGAAAAAAAAAGCAAGCATACCAATATAATTAAGGCATGTCAATAAACCCTAACCCCAGATTCAGAAGTTTCCAGTTAAGACCAACTATGCAGCAAAATTAGTTTCAGTAAGAGTTTTAAAAGCAATGAGTCACCTCCTTAATGATACAGATACAGGCTCATTAATCTGAGATCTCCCAACACAGTAATTTCAAGAAGAAATTAAATTAATTATCAATTCCTGCAGCATGCCCTCTTTATCAGACTAATGGATTATCCAAAACTTCTGTTAATCCTGAGACAATGGTCTCGAAGTCTTGAATTTCTCCACACAAGAAAAGAAACCAGAGGAGAGGTGTCCGAAGCACAGGCAATTCTGATATGTTGACCATATAGCTCATTAGTCTAAAAGCTATACACATTTCACTTATCCTTTAAAATCACTGATTTTTTAAGCCTAGTTAAACGTTTCTAAAGCGTAAACCTGAGTTAAATTTCACATTCATCTCCGTTTCACTGTAATGGATATAGGCAGTTTTACTGAAAATTCCTCCTAGACCAAAGCTTTAAGTTTATTTAAGAAGACATGTTCATGTTTTTAGTTACATATATTCTATTTGCAATATAACTACAGTATTATCTTCAACCTGAAATCCAACTTGCACTTCACCAAAAACAAAGCAATTAGAATCAAAGAATCATAGAATAGTTAGGGTTGGAAGGGACCTTAAAGATCATCCAGTTCCAACCCCCTTGCCATGGGCAGGGACACCTCCCACCACACCAGGTTGCCCAAGGCCCATCCAACCTGGACATGAACACCTCCAGGGATGGGGCAGCCACAGCCTCCCTGGGCAACNAATCACCTCCCTCACACTTCTGGCCACACTTCTTTTGACACAGCCCAGGATATGGTTGGCCTTCTGGGCTGTAAGAGCATATCGCCAGCTCACATCAAGCTTCTCAGCAACCAGCACCCTTAAGTCCTTCTCTGCAGGGCAGCAATCGATCACATCATCTCCCATCACATACTAGAAACAGAGATTGCCCCAACCCAAGTGTAGAACTTTGCACTTGGCCTTGCTGAACCTCATGAGATTGTCACAGACCCACTTCTCCAGCCTGTCCAGGACCTTCTGGATGACATCCTGTCCTTATGTAGTGGCAACACCACCACTCAGCTTGGTGTCATCTGCAAACTTGCTAAGGGTACACTCAATCTCGCTGTCTATATCATTGATGAAGATATTAAACAGCACTGGTCCCAGTACAGACCCCTGAGGGTCACCAGTTGTCACAGATCTCCATCTGGACTTTGAGTCACTGACCACTACTCTCTGAATATGACCATCCAACCAGTTTCTTATCCACCATACTGTCCACCCATCAAATCCATACCTCTCCAATTTAGAGAGAAGGATTTCATGGGGACTGTGTCAAAGGCTTTACAGAAGTCTAGATAGATCACATTTATCAGTTTTCCTGTGTCCACTACTGTGGTTACCTGATCATAGAAAGCCATTAATTTGGTCATACAGGATTTGCCCCTGGTGATGCTGTGCTGGCTGTCATGAATCACCTCCATGTCCTCCATGTGCTTTTTTTAGAGACAAAGATCACTCACTCTGCACTGGTCCAGTACTTTGAAGGATGTCCGTTTTCCCTACTTATGTCCAATTAGTAAAAACATAGAAAATTCACAAGACCTACAAACACTGAGGGCTCCTTCCCTTCAACAAAACACACTGCTTTCAGTTAAGAAATATTCCTTAATCTACACATGCATCAAATTTTCTCATACCTTTGGGACTTCCTAAAACCATGGAGCCTCTTATTTTGCATGGTATATACAAATATAATGCAGTATAAAATACAAAGTTAATACCATTAATACTGCTTGCTTCCAGTGCTCTACTTCTGTCTCTGAGGCAAATATATCCAACAGACAGTCTGTATTCACCCTGCGATGCGGCACGTCTTGGAGCAAGGAAGAAGCTTGCCAGTTCCATGACCTGTCTTCCCAACACTCTCACTTTCCACTCATTAACCAGCTGTACACCAAACATACACATACTTGTTGAGTTGAATTAAAACAAGTTTGGTGTATATTTAACTAATCAGCAAAGAACTCTTAATTTCACCAGTGCCATTCTGCCATAAAATTTACTCAACAAAAACAGGCATTAAAAATAGAAGGCCTTTTTCTTCCCTTTAGTGTTGTGTAGTTTTTTTCTTAGGGTAATGCAGGCTGAAAAGAAGACATCTAACATGAGTGAAGACAGAAGATTCACTTGAACACCAGGGCTTTCCTATTAGCCACTGGCGGGGCCATATCTCAGATGCTTGGTTCAGTTTTGGGTCTCTCACTACAAAGGAGACATTGAGGTGCTGGAGCATGTCCAGAGAAGGGCAACAAAGCTGCTGAAGTGTCGGGAGTACAAGTGCTATGTAGAGTGGCCAAGGGAACTAGTGCCCTTTAGTCTTGAGAAGAGGAGGCTGAGGGGAGACCTTATCACTCTTTCCAACCACCTGGAAAGAGGTTGTAGCAAGGTGGGTGTTGGTCTCTTCTCCCAAGTTACAAGCAATAGGACAAAAGAAGAGCCTTAAGCTGCCCCAGAGGAGGTTTAGACTGGACAGCAGGAAAAATTTCTTCACCAAAAGGGTTGCCAAGCATTGGAACAGATGCCCAGGGAAGTGGTGGAGTTACCATCCCTGGAGATATTTAAAAGACACACAGACACAGTGCTTAGAGACATAGTTTAGCAGTGGACTTGGCACTGTTATGTTTATGGTTGGACTTGATCATTCTAAGGGTATTTTCCAACCTAAATAATTCTACTATTCTACAGGGTAGCAGCACCAACTGGTGTGCCAACAATCACACAGGCCAAGGAAAAACAGGTATCCAAGAAGCTTGTGGTTGCATGGACATCATCACCACTATCACCTTACAGTCAAAACCCTGAATCCATTCAGAAACAAGAAAAATTCGAACTGATGAAATTCAAGTCAGGCAGTTTAATTCAAAATGCTGAGCCTTTGTTTCCACTTGTTCTTTACATGTTACAGGCTTCCAGATATCATTCACTGCGAAGCATTTTTTTCAAATGAAAAGAAGTTGCACCAATAGCATCAGAGACAGTAATAACTGGGAAGAGCTAAAAGGACATTAAAAAAGGAAAGCTAGTAGAAGGAATTATGAGGAAATAAGAAGAATGCAGTAAATAAAGTTCAAAATGTGTGAATAAAAAAATGATGACACTTGAAAACTGTACAAAGGTCACACATGGGTCCTGATCCTGGGAAATGGAGCAACTGCTACAGAATTGTCTTCTGAGGACAGAATTCAGTCTAACCAGTTTCTCCGCATGGCAAAGGTTGCAAAATTCAGCCATCAGATCCTGCACCTCACTTCCCCAGAAGCTGTTTATTAACTCATCCAGCAAGAGTAGCAGGAGACTACAGTACATCCAGTCTTCCTCATCAGGTGAAACACCTGAGATTCTTCTACTGTCAATGGAAGACCAAATCCTGCATCTCCACCATGTCCCTTGAACGTGTATGTGTGCCCAGCAGCCTGTACATGCACATTGCTAGGTTACATGTCCTCCCCCAGCACTTCTGAGAAGGGCATTTTGCCAGAGACCATGTGCACATCCACACCTCCTCATTTGTTCTGAAGCTGGGCCAAGAAACAGGGAATGAGCCACAACTGCCCGAATTATTCCTGCAGTGTATTTTCTGGCACAGCTGCAGAGCACACAGACAGTGGGCTGCAGGCTGAATGAATGGCTCTGGTAGGAGCAACGTTCAATCACTATTTTCCTAGAGCTATTCTTAGCCCACCCTGTTACCTTAGAAATCCTTAAATTTACAGAATTACAACACTGAAGCTCTTTTTATACAAGCAGGCTCTGCACATCAATAATGAATGTAATGGAAATTTGCACAAAAGTAAGTGGTCCCAAAGTTAGAGCTTAAAACAACGCTGGATACAGATGTAAATAGGAAGTCAATAACATTGGAAGGGGAAATGTGTTCAAACATTTTTACGCACTGGATATGACATTTCTTCTGGTTTTCTTAATGAAATACTTGGATTAATATCCTGAACATTAATTCCAAGAAGCATCATTCCCAGTGTCTCGGTCAAGCTGTAAGCTTATATTAACACCTTCTCATTTTATACCAAATGATTTAAAGGCAGTCATTGAAAACTGCAATGCAGTGCTTGGACAAGACCCACACTGACACTACTGGCCATGCCAGCCACCACTTCATGTATTGTGAAGGACTTCAAGGACCTGAGAAAGGTCTACTCAAACTTTCTCAGGCAATTTTTCTGCCTCAGAAGTGGAAGACATTTCATAGTGTCATCTTATTTACTTCCTATGTTCTTAAATATTTACCATTTATTTTCCTCTTCCATCTACTTTTTCCATTTCCAAAGTCTTAGGGAGCCCTGACTATGTCAGCTAAATAAAAAGACTGAGAGGTCATTTGACTACCAGGCAGAAGCACTTACGCACTGAGGAGGAGATCTGGTAGCAAGATCTTTTCAACCTTGCTGATGATAATGCAATAGGATCCTGCAGCTAACAATTAAAGCTAAATCAATTCAACCTTGAAACAGTCTGCAGTTTCCTAGCAGTGACTGTAGCTGAACCTTGGAACAGTTTACTGAGAAAGACAGAGGGCAAAACCGCAAGGCTTGCCATCACGCAGAATATTTGTCACATGATGTGCTTGCAAAGTAAAGGCTTTACTTTATCTCTGGAAGAATTTATATACAAGTTGTGAAATGAACAGCCTTTCTTTCTGGGGTCTGCATCTCTCAATCTACAAATATTTTTCTTTACTCATTCCTTGTGAGCCACAAGGAGAAGAAGGTACCTTTTAATACCCAAGCCATACTCCTTAGACAAATATTCCCAGAAAAAAACTGCAGAGCTCTTTAAATGAACATTAAAGAAACATGGATCACTTGGTTAAGTAAGGAAGATTGCCAGACCTGACGTAGGAACGGATTATTTCAGTCAGCTAGACTGTTAGATCTTTGGGTTAGCATTTCTGTATGTGTTTTGGCAGGGAGTTGAATAAAGGACTATTTCACTTTTCTCTGTTACATGGATCATCCGAGGATATCACACTTAACAGACAGGCCCTGAGCACTACTGACCACCCCTTTTCCTCTTGTTTCTAACCACACAACTGTTCAGTCGAATGCCACTGAGGTCACTATAATACTTGCCTGAAACTAAACTAACACTGATTTACTGATTTGCAGGAGATCAAGCTAGAGCCCCAGTAAGCCCCATTAAGAACCCAAATGCTACAAAAATCACAAAATTCACCTGCATTTCACTTAGTTTCAGAGAACTACACATAAGGCATAAGTCAATCAAAACTTCCACATGTCATATGAAGAAAGCTTAACCTGGGCAAAAAATTAGCATTTCAAAAGAGCGATCTGCAGCAAACAAGAAGAAACGAATAGGTAGAAGAATATTCTGAGTAATAACACACTAAACTTATCTGTGTTTTTCTTCAAAAGCCATTTCAAAGATAGGACACTCTAGTATTCATTTCTTCTAAAACTCTGCAAAAACAGAGCTGATATTTGAAAGAGGAAGGAGTCTGACTAAAATTTCTCAACATCTGCAACTGCAGCTCTCCCCCAGGCATTTGATTAAACATCTATGGAAATTAATTAGGCATTTCAGCATTCTGCCAAACTCTACTGAAAAACAAGCTTCAAAACTTATAAGATTTAGGATTTCATCTTCAATCAGTTCAGGTCTTAAATACACTCCACTATAAAACAAAAATCAGATTTATTGCTGTGTTCCAATTTGATCCACAATTATTTGTTAAGGTTTTTCAGGACAAAGACAGAACTTTCTTTCCTTCTGGTCAGAGTTTGCCACAATACAATTGACTTTATTCCTACCTTTCTACTATAGAAGTAATTACTTTTTGAAGGCTGATAGTACATGACATTTTTTTAATTAAAAAAAGTTATGCACAACCCCAGTCCTGTACTAAGCCACTAGTTGCAAGGTCCTTAAGAAAAAGAAGGAAAAGAAGCCTGAGAGGTACAGTTCAAAATTAAGTGTGCAATATCTTCCCAGTGTAATACCCTTCTATCAGAATCCCATATGAAATTTAACTTTTGGTTTGCAGTTCCTTTCTCATGCCTAAAGATCAATTATATCAGAAATATATTTTAAAACTGTTTATAACTGCTTTCATTTTACAAAAGAAGTTCAACTATGTAGCCCTACAAATCTAAATACTTTAATTACGGCAAATTTTTTCCTGATAAGTACATCAGAGCCAGAGTCTGAATTCCCGTATATATATTAAACCATTTCTTTTTCCCTTCTTAACGGAAAATTCTTTTACATAAATCCCCTCTTACAATTTCTTGTTCTGAAAACCATTATTATAATAAATGCTTTATAAGGACATTAAATACAAACATGTTTCTGATAGTGAGCTACCTACACACTTAATTTCACATACGTATTTCCCTAAAGAGCTACTCGCATGTGAATATTTAAACACACGTCGAGTACAGTCATGATGTCACCACAAGCAGTTCTTATGGTGTTCCTATGTATCTTATGTGTTCCCTGGACAACAAAAGACCACAGTCGTCGCATCTTTGAGCCAATAATATTACATTATCTTAGGCTATGTAGCAGATGATCCTGAGAAGTTAAAACAAGAAATTTGTTTTTAAAACATGAGCCCTGTTTATACCATGCACACTATGCAAGCAAAACAGAAACCCGCCTGTTAATGTTCACATTCTGTATTAACTCCAACATTTCTTTTCTGTATCCCTATTAAGATTGAATGGTTTGGAGACTAATCAACTATTAAGGTCCAAATACGCCTCTTCCAATCATAGCCACGATGTGAACTTGACTACAGACAAGATTAGAATTCCTAGATTAGAATCAAGGAAGTGTGACCACATACTTACAGAACCAGAAAAAAAATCACCATAGACTTCTGTGTATAGGGAACTATCGAAGCTGGAAAACATGGGTTTAAATATTTTATACTGGACTCAATAGAGGGCAAAGCTAAGTTTAAAACAAGAAATTTTTAACATCTGAACACTAAGGAATTTTGTTAGAATAACACAGAAATGCAACTGAATTGTAGAAAGGCTTAAGAAATCAATGGCTTTGATAGGACTGATTCTTGACAATATGAAACACTGTTCTCCCACAGCGACAGTATGAGAATCACAACATGGGAAATCAGTCTCTTGTACTCAGTCTGTTTCTATGTTAACATTCAAACATACTACTTGATATGACCAACATATTGTGTCTACTTAAATGGGACACACTTTCTTTGTCTTTGAA
The DNA here is from genome assembly GCA_013389865.1 of Piaya cayana. NCBI lineage: Eukaryota > Metazoa > Chordata > Aves > Cuculiformes > Coccyzidae > Piaya > Piaya cayana. Next base: position 115,403 of record WAAB01025660.1, on the reverse strand, counting down.
AGACACTGCTCATTGGAAAAATCATCAGCTGAAATGAAGAAACATAAAATCAGAGCAAATAGTAATAATTGCATTACTTAATTATTTTTAGCCTGTTAGACAAAGCTAACATGCCAGTAATGGACGATAAATGTAGCAACCCTTCAAAAGACTAAATAATTATTTGTCACGGCCATAAAATTTGAATTAAAAGAAGTCATTAAACTCTATGTCTCCTTCCCACTTCCCCTCAGTCCCCTACTGACAAGACCCACATTCCCACTGTCCTTGCACTTACAAGGGCACTGGTCCATGCTGACTAAGCTGTATGTACCACCCCCCCACAACTGCACGGGCTAAGCTTCAAGGTGTGTGCTACTAGTGCCCTCACAAATTAAAACCCATTTACAAGAAAACCTCACCAAATCACCAGAAGCATCCTATGACTGTTTCCTTTGCTTCTAAGTAAAAACAAAGCAAGGTTTTTCAGTGAAGAACATCTGCAATACAACAAAAATTCTCACCCATACCTACAGCAAACTTTTGCATAAGTAGTAACACTACTGTAAGTGAACAACCTTCATTAAGTGTAATGCTGCAAAATTATATCTACTTACCTTTCCTCCCAAGCATAGTAGCAACTTATTTTTCATTCTCAGCCTGTTAACCCCACAGTTTTTCCTCACAACATTTATCTTCCTTACTCTGAAACACCCCATAAAACAATTAATCTTAGTGAGCTATATAAAGCATTTTAAAGACTTCTCATAAAAAATCCAGCAGCACATAAACAGGCTCGACATTTCTGTAAAAAAATTGCATTTATTGAATCACAACTGAGTGTATTTAATTTTCTAGAAAACACTGGGAAAAAAACAAATTTATGTCTTAGTTCAACTAAAACTCAGCACAACGTGGGTCTACCTATGTCTTAACCCTGCTGCAGGTCATGATGAGTCACTGTTTTCTGGAAGAGCAGCCAGAGCAACTTTTCAGAGGGCTGAAATGCAATTAAGTTATCCAAAGCTCTTCCCTAACAGCAGTCTTCCCTTACACAAAATTACTGCATGAATGGATTGACATAAAACAGTATTTTCAAAGCAAGGATCATTTAGCCACCACACTGAAAGCAAAGCATAAAAAGAATAAAAATAACTCAACACAAGTTTTTCTGTTTTAAGGGTAACTTTGGGAAACCAAATGATTTCCAATCAAATTCTGCCTCTTCCTTTCCCTTACCCCTTTCCCTGCCTTTTGCATCAAAGACCGGCCTTGAGCACAACCAGTAGTTGAAGTTTAATACATTCTTGTAGCCCTAATCTCATGGGACACTGTGTGACGGCTAATGCGAGAAGACATGAGTGTCCAGTATGCGTGAACTGTTGCTCATCTTCCTTGGTAATTTTCAAAACATCAGGCTATTGAATTATCCTCTTGAAATTGCACAGAGCAGAGCACACTAACAGTCACACAACTGTAAAAATAATTATAATGTTCATATATTTCCTGTACCCTTCAATGTTCTCACTTTGACAACAATATCAATTCCAAAACCATACAGCTAAGAAGATATTCTGTCAGCAGCAAAAGCCAAGAGTTGTTTGTCCTGTTACCTGCCCTGGGAAGTGCCAACAGCTGAACAGCAGTCCTATGAAATATTAATAGGCACAAAGCAACCAAGCAAAGACAGAAAAGGAGGGAACTAAAGTACGCTAGCAGGAGGATTATGTAAATCCTTCTCCCTTTAACAACATATGAAGTAGTAAAATCAGTCTGCAAACCAGCAAAGGAAACAGCAGGTGTCTTTCACAGATCCTGCTGTCTCCAAGAACTTTCTCTCTCAGGTACCCGATCAACTTACTAGTAGTAAGTTTACCTTACTAGTAAAACTCAAAGCTGTTATTTTCAGTGTCCCTTTGTCAAAGATTGGTGCTGCTGTCTGAAGTCTGAAAAAGGACTTGTATGTTCAAAAGCCTGTTAATTTTTCCCCCACAGTCTTACCAGTTCACTCAGTATAAACTACACCTTCAACTTCCCACTCCCCTCAAATCTTACCACGCTTGTGCACTTCTCTGAGCCACTTCCCAGTTCTACTGTCATGGAATGTATCTGGACTTGGCTCCCACAATATTTTATGAAAAGCACAAATAAATTATGCTTTCTTAAAGCTTCACTAGATGCCTCCTAAGTTTTACACTACCTGAAACAATTCAAAAAACTCTTACATAAATCTGGGTTTCTCTGTTTTTTACCATTCTACAGGTATTTGTCACATCCTTCTCACTGGCAATTTTTATAAAATAAAAAACATCTACTCAGTTTAGTTTCATTAAAGCTATTTCATACTTTTTAACACATTTTGTTTAGATCTACTACATTCTTCTTTAGTCATTTTGAAATTCCTACAGATTTAGACAGTATATTTAAAAAATACCTTTGTGATTTAGCCTTCTGCATAAAGTATCTTGAATTCTGTATTAGAACAAGCTATCAGAGTCTCTACTTTTCTGATACTGACTTTCTTCAGTTGCTAAAAGAACAACAAAACTTGTTACCCTCCTGTTTAATAAATACAGGAAGAATAGGATAAGACATTGTAATTTAGAGGGCTGGTACTGCTAAGAGTTTCAAGATAACAGTACACCCAAGGATCTTTCTGAACCACAAAAGCTGACAAACTTTCCATCCACTTACCAAATGAAGGGCAGGTTCCAAGTCCTAAGAAGTTAAACAATAAAACATAAAATATTTCTTTTTAAAAGTTAGCTTGGGTTCCAAGAATTTACAGAAAACAAATGAAGACATACAGATTGATTAAGGCTTGTGAAAAGCTAAATTTTTCTTAAACTGCTACCCTTCTGAATAAACTTGATGCTTTTATATGCTATTCTTTAATTTTCATGAACCAATCCATTTGCTTGAACTACATTTCAAAAATTTTCTTCCTCCCATTCATTTTATTTATTTTTATACTTCCCACTTCTCAAATATATTGCAAACCCACCCCCACCCCATCAGCCAGCTCCTCCACCATCAGCAAAGAGAAGCAAACTGGAGTCACGTAGCAGGTTCCCTGTACTGCATGAGTTTCACATCAAGGCCCTGTTTCTGTTCTTCATGACCACCAGTGTGCTAGGAGAGTGCTGCTTTAGAGATCTCCACTCTCTGCTGGACACTGACAGCTCTCAAAGGGAAGGATGAAAAGCAGAAAAGCTTTGTTAGAAGGTGGAATTTTACTCTATCAAACCACAGCAAGTCCATCTCAGATAACCTTCAGAATGCAGTGCAATGTAATGCAACTTATCTCCTGGTGGGTTTTGTGTTGTGTTTGGTGGAGATTTTTTGTTTGGAGTTTGGTTTTAAGTAATGCTTACAGACAATTCCAATGCAGATCAATGATTTCCCTAAAAATGCTACTGACTAACTGAGCCCGTATGAGCATATTTAATCTGTAAACACAATCCAGAGTCATTTCTTCCTCACAGATCAATTGTGGAAAAGAAAGATGGTAGGAAGGAAATAGTAGTGGTAACCACACCAGAAACAGCAGGCAGGTAGGTTTAATAAAACTGTTAATGTGATATTTTGCAGCTACTTTGATGACAGTGGGGAAGACACAAAACAGAAATGAAACTGAGTGTGTGATAATGGTACCAGGAAAATCACCCAGTAACTGCATCACTGTGAGCTTTCTGGCATTTCCTTGTTTCATTTCACCTTCCTTTCACTTTCTGCATCTTGTACTACACACCAAAATGTATTGTATTTATACAGGTTAACCTGTTTTCTGCCTCACTACACTTCTACAGTCATGCACTGCTGTTTTGTACAACTAGTGAAGGATACACATAGAACACATAATTTGTGCACTTCTCCGAGTCTCTTCCAGACAAAATAATCATGGCTAAATATTTAATTGCATTTTGACATGTATTTTTTTCTTCCTCTTCCCATAGAGCCAAGTTTTCTTCTGAATGTGTCAGCAAGGGTAAAAATCAGCTGTTAGTTGGCAACTGAGATCAACTGTAGTGCAACAGTGTTAAATATAAAGCTATACAAAATATTAACAACTAAACTGCGACTTGTGACTTTTGCCTTTCATCTTGCAAAAGTGGTTCATGTCCCATGAAAATGCTTGTTTGCCTTCATCAGTTTCCAAAAGAAAGGTTATTCTAATTTTGGTAATTCTTATTCTTGCTACAAATTATACACCTGGTATGTTAATTTGCAGGGCAAAACACGCTGGAGCTCAGTAGGCATCACACAATACTAAATTCTGATCAAGTACAACAGAACTAGAAGAGTATGGTATACAATTTTGTCCCTCAAATGAGAAAACTGTAACACAGGAACTCAGGCGGACCAAAAGAACAAAGGACACAGTTAGAAGTTAATGACTGGAAATCCTTACATAGCTGGGTTTTCAATTTTTTGCTGTGAACAACTGACTCCAACAAGATCATGAGACATGAAAGCCAAAAGGATCAAAACTCAGAATTTTAGACACAAATACATTTCAGTAGTATCAGTTACGGCATGGAACTTAGCCTACATTGATGCTAATCATAATATTCAAAGCTAACAAAGCAAAAAGGAGTGCAAAAAATGCCAGAGGAATTTATTCCAGCAATTCAATCAAATCTAATTGCCTGTGCCAAGGGGTTCCAAGAGGAAATGCAATTTAAAACACCACTGTCTGAATAGAAAGAGAAAAGGGGTCTCATTATTAGGCACTGGAATATGCTGCCCAGGGAGGTGGCTGATTCGCCTTCCCTGGAGGTGTTTAAGTTACGGGTGGACGGGGTCCTGAGGGACATGGTTTAGTGTTTTGTGGGAGTGGTTGGACTCGATGATCCAGTGGGTCTCTTCCAACCCGGTGATTCTGTGATTCTGTGATTATTTAGGAAACTTAGAGCTTCTAAGTTGCATGAAACAACTATTTCTGCAACACTTTCATCTGTGTAAGTACATATAAATGACTTATATTTACCTATTATTTGCAGTTCTGGCTTCCAATAAAATTACTTTTCAAAACCTAATACAACATTACGGATCATTTCTAGACTGATGTTTCAAAATTACTGTACACAGAAAATACTGTAAAAATATCACAATCTGCTCTCAGCTCAGAAATTGCTCTAGGAATTTTATGATTTTGCTAAAAACATCTTAATCTAAAATTAGTATTCTGCGTGTGGGCATAGCAATGCATTTTTAATTTTTTCAAGAAACTAAAAAAAAAATTGGTATGCTAACTTTAATCTTTTATGACTAAGTTGCGTTTAAAAAAACCTCAAATAAACAACAGTAAAACTCACTCTAACTGACAAGAAAAACAAGCATACCTGCAGCAAGTGAGTTGGCAGATTGATCCCAATCTCTACATGTTCCGTTTGCCTTGTTGCATATATTGGAAGTCAGTAGCCCTCTTCTTCCATTAAGGAAGAGAAAAAAATAAATTCTAGTCAATGTCCCTCCTACTTGCCAATGCACCAGTTGTTGGAGGTGAAAGCAGAAGCTTTTATGTGCCACCCTTTCCCAACACCTAGAAAAAGATTTGAAATCCAGGAACCTTCAGTCTTTCAGACATAGTGTCTTTTAAAAAAAAGTTAGAGCACTGGTAGGATTCAGCAACTGATTAAAAAGTGACCCAAGGCACCTGCTACAGACCAAGCAGAGGTGAAAAGGAGCTGAAGCCTCATCACATCCCCTGTATTCTGAGCACAAGCTTGTTGCCAATTCACATTTTGCCAGCCCCAAGGTTGGCCAGCCTGGCTGGGCCCAGAGCTGTCCTCAACAACTAGAATATATGCCTTTAAACAACATTTTTATTAACTTTCCTTAGGATAATCAAACTTCACCTCCTCTCCAGCATCCCATCTTTTCTAATCCAGAAAGAACAAGAAAGAAGAGGATTACCAAGACCATGAGAAGGAATGTGCATGCAGCGAACTGCAGAAATCCAAAATTACTGGAGGTCTAGGAAGGGATGAGAATGACAAGAACTGCAGAGATGCCTGAAGACAAAACTAAGACAGAGAGAGAGAAATTGGTGAAGGAAGGAAATCAGAAGAGAAAGGGCTTTGGGACATGAAGGATGATAAGATAGGAAAACTTCAAAGAAGGGAACCAAGAGAATAATTTAAAGATAACAGATAACATGACATTTCAGAATATATTCTTAAAACATAAATTATTCTTGCTTTATAGTTGAATTGATTAAAGTTCTGTGGTCTTGTAATTGAAAAGCCACATTAAAAACACACTAGCGATAATTAGGGAAGAAATAATCTCATGGTCTGATATTACAAAAAAATCACTTGGGCTCTTACCCTAAGCAAGCTGAATTTAAAATAATTTCATAATGGTTTAAGTATCACTCAAGAACTCAGGGCTAAGGCAAGCCTAACTCTTTACAGAACATTATTTCTATGAAGACATGATACTTACAAAGCTTGATAGTGTTTTGAGGACGCACTGCTTTCCTATCCTACATTCCAACAGCAAACAAGAGGATGTGTGCTCTAGTCTTTGGGTTTTACACCACCACCAAGATCAATATTACAGTGTAAATCAAAAAGCAATAATGAAGTCCTTAACAGATCTAATGGAGGATGTCACATTTAAGGAACAAAAGCACTGTTTAGAGTATCATTATCTTATTACATACTTTTTGAAAGCAAGATAAGGGGGACCAGAGGAAGCTTTTCACATTGAGATATCACTTGTCATTAAAGGGCTCTTTCAAAACCAGAAGTCTGGAGGCATTTGCAGGAGTTCACATGTCACTAACCTGATTTGGAAGACTGTTTTGTAGCTGAATCTTTAACAACCAAGCACATTTTATTCCCAGTTCTTTCAGGATTAATCCTGGGCTTTGTTAACTGCATTGTGACAGAAGGGCACACGTATGGAATGGTTCAGAGCCAAATCCATTCTCTCCACTGCAAATCCCTATACAAAATTTTCTGCTGCATGATCTGAGGAGAATGCTGCTCTCAACACTTGTAACTATATTTCTTGTGTCCGTTCCATGTGGATAAATACTTAAATCAACTCTGTATTTCTGTCCAAAAAAAAAGCAGACAGACTACACTCTTAAATGTTCTGTTCCTGCTGACTATAAAATAGTTTATACTCTGTTCACCTCAGTAAGATATCTAGGCATGCTGTTTAGTACAAACTATAAATAAGTAAAATATCACCCGCAGATGAAGATGTGGCTATAGCACCTAACTGCAGCTAAGAAGAGTCATGCTCTAGAGATCATGTATGGAGTATTTTTAATTCCAGGTAACTAACAACAACTGGACTTTTAAGTGAAAAGCTACAAAAATGATTACCTACATTTGCATTTTAATGAGATAAAATGTCTTCAGCTAAGTTCAGTTAGACTGAATTATCTGCAGTTTTACAAAGATGAAAGAGCATGTGCAGTAAGACCAGTACCCAGTAAGTACCCTGAAAAGCAGAATATTCATACCAGAAAACTTTTTCCCACATATACAGGAAATATGAACGTATCATGAAATACTTCTGCTATTTTCCTGTAGTAAACAGTCCGCCAAATTTTTAAACTAGTTTCTTAGTACACTGCACAGATCGAGGAGAAAAACCAAGCAGATAGACCAATCAAAGCAGATTACATTCTGTTAATCCACTTAACAATTTAAACTGCACTTGGCCTGATTTAAGAAGTGTAAATCACTGTAGCCCAATTAAGTGTCATGTACATACATTAGTTGGAATCAGGCCTACAAGTGTTTCCTTTTTCAGTAAATCTCTGTAAGCTTCATAACATTCAAAAAAATGCCAACAGTCTTACACACAAGACCAGTTTCCTGTACTCAAACCACTAAGTATAGAACTCGGTTAAGAAGATGCGCTTTTTCACCACAGGATGTAAAACTTCCCTTAACTTCTCCTCCCTTAGAAGACAATTTCTAGGTTTCAACAATCCGCATTGGACTGAGGTTGTCAATCTGAAATTAAAAGATTTCATTACTGGCTTCCCAAGAGGTGATGAATGAAGTTTACATTTAAAGTGTATTTTGGAGAGGAGGAACAAAAGGATAAGCCCTTCACAACAGTAGGAAGGCACACAATCAGGATCATCTGATACTGAATGGATCCCAATCTATTAAAAGACAGGTGGACATGGTGCTCAGGGACATGGTTTAGTGGCAGATAGGAATGGCTGGACTCGATGATCCAAGAGGTCTTTTCCAACCTGGTGATTCTATGACTCTAACCGTCCAGCCCCCTGCTGCCCTCAAGACTGCAGGGGCAGGGAGGGATTTCACAACCAGTTCCAAATTAACAAGAAATTATTATAATATTGATTTTTCACAGGGCTACTTCCATGAGTAAACATTAATCTATTTATGTTCACATTGTAAACTAGAATCAAAATAATTTCACAAGTAAGGCTTGCTTGCAGCTGACTTACAGTCTACATAACAAGTCATGAAGCACATTCAGTCAAAAGCTAAATCCTTTATTCTTTCAATACTGCTTTTTGTTTTTGCAAATGACACACAATCAGCTAAGACACTAAGTCAACATGTTTTTCCTTTGTAAATGAAGTTCAGATATATGACTTCTTCCAGGCTTCTCTTATTTCTGAGGCATTTTGAAGACTGAATTCCTCCTCATTTGTAGTTAGGAAGATCATTTTGTATTATGTTTTAAAATATTTCACGTGATTAAATGTATGTATATTTTAGTAAACAAAGTCTTTGTTTCACATAGATGGCCAACAGTGTCTTATGGATAAATAAAGGGATATCCTTACTTTGAAAATCACATTAATCTGTCAGAAAATTTTCTAAATACTTAAGCCTCATCAAAAAAAAAGAAAGAAGAAGAAATTACACAGAAGAAAAATTTGAGGAAAAGCATTTCCATTTTTTCAGAGTGAGTCCTTGAGTTTGTCAACGCTTGTGGAAAGAAAGTTTGTCAATGCACTGGAAAGAAAAGCACTTGCATAGCGACAATAACAACACAAACCTTGGAAAGGAGACACCTGTGACACACTTGTACAAAACCCAAGTCTTGCATTTGCTTCTACGAATAGATTCAAAATTGACTATATCACTTAAAAAAAAAAAAAACAGCAATGTAGGAAGGACCAATTTAAAGTAACAAGAAAAAGCCGTAAGAGTAAAACAAAGGCTTCTTTCATGCCAACGCATGGTAGCTCTCCCATTAAAAAAAAAAGAAAAATAAAACATTTTGTGATTTGTGCATTCTACACACACACCCCTCTCCTTTAACTAAGCCACCAGCGGTTTGGTTCAGTCTTCAGAGGATGCAGAGCAACACAATGGACACCAATACAAAGCCCCATGTGCAATTCTGACTATGGGCCAACCACTTTTATCCAATAAACACGACAGCCTGAGTGAGCCTCCACTGAGCTCTCCCTGCTGGGCAATGTGCCTGCGCAGCAATGATCTCCCTCGTGTTGGGACACCTCTCAGATCTTTTACCAATGACAGATTGCTGGTGAGCCCCATTCGAATCCTACCTGGAGGGCAGCTGGACTGCATACCAGGCAATTCTCCTCTTTAGTAGTGATTCGTTGTTTAGCCTAAATAAGTAATTTTAAATAAGATTTAGAGTTTTATTATTGTGTAATTTAGTATGTGCTGTGCTTAGCTTTCTTAGCACAAGTGGCAAGACTGGCTCTGAAAGACAGCAAAGTAACCCAATGAGGGAATTCCAATGAGGAATGAAAAGACCCCAGACCCAAATATTACTACTGGCTGAACCACTGCATGAGGCTAAACAGTCTGTAAGGGTATAACTTCCCAGGGATTTCTTAGTTCATGTCAGCATCTCTCCATGGAATTGACTATGCTGCTGTATACATCTGTTAAATTATTTATTTTCTAAAATCCAATGCCTGAGAGTCTGCTTTGCAAAATCTTGGATTCTATTTTCAGCACAAACTAACACTGGACTAACCCCTTTACAAAGCGCTTACACCAAGAGGTGTTGAAGCGTCCTTCTTGTATCTATAGCACCTCAAACTCTTTACAAACTAAGATAAGCAGAAGTAAGATTTTAAAAAGTCATCCATAAGCAAGCTTTCAAAACTTCCTGACTTCATGTTCTCGGACCACTGGCAGTTAATTGTTTCAGTTAGTGATTTATCTTGCTATGATGAGGCAACCACGTCCTAAGTTCAATATAAGTCAAAGCCAGACTTTTTGTAGTGCATCTAAGCCAAAGCATTTTACCTATTAACCTACCTCAGCTAGAAATTCAATACTCAAGTCTACACCTTTGCACACTGTCAGTATTGGCATTAAGAGGGAATGAAACAACTTACCATAAAAGCAAAGACTTCTTCGAAAACAGTGAGTCAGTTTTTAAAAGACATAGGATCTCATGGAAATTAGTATTTTCAAGACTACAAGGCAAAATTAACATAACACCCACCAGTGCCATGGCAGTAAACAAACAAAAAACACCTACCCAAACTCAATTAAGGAAAATAAGGGTAAAATTTCAAACCAGTAATTAGTCCACCTCCTAGAATGTCAAGTCTGACAATCTGACTTTATTTCCTTATTTATTATAAAGGTACACATAAATCAAGTCTAGAAAAATACATAATTTTAAATATTCAGTACATTTCACACAATACCCTCCCTCTCCTAAAAAAACACAAAGCCTACATCTTAGGTATCAGGAAAATACACACCCAAACTCTTCAATGCAACTAAACACATGACACAAACTAAGGTAAGAAGTGGAAATGCTTAGCATTCTGTGGAACCTTAAGGAGCACAACAATTTACAGCTGCTGCAGAGCAGCATACTGGTGTTTACCATCTCTCCCTACATTAACCAAGAGTTTCATAATGAAAAATACCAACCTATCATCCTTAACAGCCCGACATAACACATACTTACCCAAGTTCAGAGCAAGTTCATAAGGAACCCTTACTCAAGTTAACAGAATGTGTTTATAAATGGTGAGCTAAACATAAATTATATTTTTCTGGAAGTTACTTCATTTTAAGTCAGAACACCTTTTAGGAAATTAAACAGAAGTGGTGTCACATCTACACCCTCAGAGATTATTAGATGAATATTTGAGTCAAAAACACCATGTAAGACCAATTGTGAATTCTGACATTTATTCTAGTTCCAATACTTGCCACACATGCCTACAAAAACATAACAATACCTTGACAGCAATATTTATGTTGATGAAGACAATGTAGACATTTTTATTAAAGCAATGAAACAAGAAGCATAAATTATTTTTTTATGTAGCTACAGCTACTTTTTAGAGAGATAAGTTTAAAATCTCTACTTTCTGTTACTTCTAGTAGGAAAAATCACTCTTGTCAAACTACCAGCTCAAAACAGATTCAAATTAGTAATCCAACAGAAAAACACAGAGATCAACCACACAGACAAGCTGGTTTTAAAATGCATCTTGAACGACACAACAAGCACACCTTCTGAAGCTGGAACGTTGTACCCTGGCTCTATTAAGCCCACATGCTCTGGAGAGACTGAAGCTAAGGAAGCCCACAAAGACGGGCACATCCCTTTTTGTGATAGTGAGGATCTAAAGGGAGTTGCTGGGTTTGTAATTTTTATTGCTATTTCGACAGTACTCAGAATCTGTGACATCCAGTTTAGCGAAACCCTTGATATGGGGCACCCAGTGAACGATCACTTTGAGTGCTCTTTTAGCAGGATCCTCACAGACATCGCTACTACCCATCAGGCTGTGGCAGATCTACCCCACTCACCATAAGATGCTGCAGCTTCAGCTGTCACATTCACTCCTGGCAAACTCTTCTTTCGTACTGTGGCTAACCTGTCTGACAATGATCAGTCAATGTTTGTTTTTTTTAAAAGATGCTGCTGATCATCCCTGGAAGAAAATGAATTTCACTGTTGCGTGCTTTGGGCTCATCTAATTATAACACTCGCCTTCAGGGAATATTTAAGCTAATGACATTGTATTTGTCAAACACAGAAACTTTTCATCTGATTTTTCAAATGGATCCTAGACAATGGATCCTGGCCACCACAGCACTTAACAAAACAGTTCACTGTCCTCCATGCAATATTTAGGTGGTATTACTATCGAAACGCTGAAGTTTGTTACCCAATCTCTTTCTCTGGTGGTTAATACAAGGCATATGGGCATAATGACAATGTCATTAAAGTTTTTATGACCAGAAGTCCGCAAGTTAAATTCCTGTGTACATACAGCTTCACAAATTAACCCAACTTAAGAATTCCAAACCAAAATGTTACCTGCACAACTCCCAGTCTGCTCATCTCATCATCTGTTGTGCACCACCAGCAACAAACAGCTGCTCAACAGTACAATTTAGGGTTTTAATTTCAACTTCCTATTGTTTCTTTTGAGTTTTTTCTTTTCATTTCTAGTCCTAATACAAAGAGCAAAACCCCAAACTATTAATCACAATGTCACAATGACTTCTTAGCCCCACAAAAAGCAAATAGTTCAGATGGCCCACGAATCATCCACTTTGGGGTGCTTCCTTAATTCTTCAGGATAAATACCACACCATTTCAATCCTTAAGTTTAGCTTGACTGAACTAACCAGGTCTTCTGGACAAATAATGCTGGATTCACATTTCGATTTCAAATTCAAATGTAGGTGGAATCGTGCCACATAGAAAAGTTAATGATGACACTTCAAAGAAGAGATTCTCCTCCAAAATTTTCTTTTCATCTTTTAAAACTATCTTTCAAACATAATTACTATCTATTTTTTTCCTAACAGCATACTTCAGAGCATATTTGCTAAATGAGTTGCAAAAAGGATGCAGTATTGTCCATTAAGGTGCTGGAATCAGCATACCAGTCCTCCTCAGTCATAAAAAACTACAGTTGTGACAAAAATTCTGTAAATGTAACACAACACAAAATACTAGCACAATCAAGACAGCGGTCGCAAGGACCTGAATCCAAAGCAGATTAAAACTCAGTCACTTTTAATTTTCTCCCCAGTGCTATAGGTATCATGAGAAGAAGGAGCAGCTTTACAAAAATAAGACAGAGATACACGAAGGTGATGACCAGCCACTTGCCCCAAAATGTAAAATCATACATCCTGTCAGCAGAAGCTGGAAACCTAACACCAGCATTATCAAAACAAATAATAGGATTCCTGTGTATTGGAAGGGATTACGGGAACATATACACTTGTAACTCGAGTGACTGCATCTCAAACTAACAGTCCAGGGCTTGTATTCCCACTGAGAACTCACAGTGTGACTGCTGTATTTTAAGATGACTACCTAGAAGGTACATCAAGATGCAACTGCTGTGATACTTTCACCAAGTACACAGTCAATTTTAAGAAAAGACGCAAGTTTCAAGCAATGATGTTTACATTTCTGTAAAAATATTTAAAAAACCAAATTCCACAGTGTTATTTGAACTCATAGAAGTACTACAGTATTTTAACATTACATCCTGCTTGGCATCTCACCCCATGAAGATGTGCCCTTGTGACATGTGTAGATGCTACACAAAGCTTTAGTGTCATTCTTGGTCTTATTACCACAGAAACAGGCATTTTCATCCTTTTCTTCAACACTGCCCATATTCCAACTGATCACAAACCAACTGTCATGGCAGAATACCCCAGAGACCCTCTATTACTTTCTGAATAAAATAAGGGCCCTCATATGATTAGATAAACACCTCATATACTGCCATTAGCTTCAAAGTGGCAAAATTCAGAAGGTTGCAAGAGTACATCTTCATTCCTTTTAGTTTGGAGTTGTATAAAAAACGTTCAATTCAGTTCCATCTGTTAGGCAACAAAATTATTATTTTCCTACTGGTGAGCAAGTAACCGCACTCCAGCCTCTCCCTCCTTGTCATATAACCAGAAGATCAGCAATGGACAATGTGCAGACAAAGGCTATGACCGTGCCATGCATGACAACAGCAGAATCAAATAAAATCAGGCTCAGTTACTGAGAGCATCTCATGCTATGAAAGGCAGCATTGTTGGATATGGTCTCAAACAAGGGGGTCTGAACATGCTACTTAATTTTAAGCACATGTTTACATCTCATTTTCAAGTAATACTGCCCCGATAGGTGTTTTTGCCACCATCTCCCTTGTATCAGTACACACTACCCAATGGAGTAAACGCAATAGCCTAAGCAGCCTGTTTCTATCTGACTAAAGGAGGGAGTTTGGGAAAAAAAGAACAGCAAAATGAAAAGCTGGATTTAAAAAAAAAAAAAGGAAAAAAGAATTATATTTAATTATTCAAAAATGTAATCTGCAGACTGAGTTCCGCACTCAGAAAGCATATTGGAGCTTTACCTGCCGTTTAAAGAATGCTGGCACACAAAGGGAGGAATTTTTTTTTTTTTCCAGTAAGGCATTACTACCTAATCTTATAAAGGGAATAACACAAAATTCATTCCATTTCTTCTCAGGAAATCTGTCCAAACAGTATATTGTTTCTGGCTGGCAGCCACTGTACTATCACAGGGCTTCTTAACCCCATAGCACTGTGAATTCTACCAGGTTTGAAAAAGCACTGGCAGCGTAAAACAAATACAAATGCCCATTAGCTAAATTGACTCTAAAAATAAATAGCAAGACAGTAAATAGGTCTTTAAGGAAGGCAAAGGGTCTTTGTGGAGACTGACAAATACTCAAACCCAAACCTATTCCCATAGCACCAACAAAACTGAAAGGCAGACCACGAGTCAGCACCGGCATCACCAGAAGGCTGTTCCTGAAGATAGATGAATGGAAGGAAGGCTTCTCAACCACAATTCTGTGAAGTTAAACTATTACCAAGCACAACTTTAAAAATGGTCTCCAGTCAACCATGTGAGGTACATGCAACCTCAAGAGCTTATTTTGTAGCGATATGTTTAAATTCCAGCCAAATATATAAATACAGATAAAAAGACAAAAAACGCACAAACAGACAAGCATCTAACATCCACTGCGGCATCTCCAGGTGACATGAAACTATCCACATTTTTGGAAATGTAGAGCCTGAACAGCAACAATGATAGAAAAGCAGCATTAGGTTTGTTTGTTTCATATGCTTATAATGACAAGAGCAACTCATGGCCCTGCGATACAACCATGCGCAATCATCTTACAAGGAATTTTTTCCCAAAGTCTAAGAACTAGACAAATGGCTCACCTACACGTAAGAAGTTTTTTATTGTTAATCCATGACACAGATTTCTTTCTGTTCCCTGGAGCTGTAGAATAACCACAGAAATAAAGGGGGTCTACAAGAAAGCTGGGGAGGGACTGTTTGAAAAGGTGTGTAGTGAGAGGACTAGGGGCAGTGGGTATGAACTGGAGAGGGGAAGATTTAGACTAGAACTCCTTCAATGTGAGGGTGGGGAGGCACTGGGTCAGGTTGTCCAGGGAAGCTGTGGCTGCCCCATGCCTGGAGGTGTCCAAGGCCAGGCTGGATGGGGCCTTGGGTAACCTGGTCTGGTGGGAGGTGTCCCTGCCTAGGAAAGGGGGGTTGGAATTGGATGATCTTTAACGTCCCTTCCACCCCAAACTATTCTATGATTCTGTGAAATATTTATAATTATTTGGATTGTAGTTTTCTTTTAAAAAAAACAGTAAAAAATCAATGTAATTGCTGGGGGAAGAAGAAAAAATAAATCTACAAAATAGTCTCTGAGCACAGAGCAAGCAGCCTTGGACGTTTACGAAGGGAAGCAAGGTGAGGCCCCTGCTGGGATTTCAGGTACAGGAGGGATTCAGGGCAGAATCACTCCCAGAGATCCCAGGGCAGCGCAAAGACCCCTCACCCAGCACCCCAGAAAACAGAAATTTTTAAAAGGCGTCATGAACACTCTCTCCCCGCTGCCGACATACCCTTCCGACACAAACCATTCTATGATTCTGTGACAAATTATGTAACTATTACTGTCTCCATTCACCACACTCCCTGTATTTTGACATCATACGGCCCAAAAAAAAGAACTTATTCTTTTTAAATTGCCGCACGGTGACAGAAAAGGCTGCAAGGAAAAAAAAAAAACAAGCGCACTAGGGGGGAGGGAAGAAAAAAAAGATCCTTCCACAGCAAGAAGGAGCCGAGAGAGCGTTGAGAAGGCGACTGCGAGCCCGTACGTGGGAAAGAAGCAGCACCGGGCGAACCGCTTTGACAGCAACGCGCTCGGGCTCCGCTGCCTCCGCCCCGGAGAGGGATCAGCGCGGGGGAACCGCGGGGCGGGAGGAGACGGTCCCGGAGCGGCCGCGGCGCAGCCCGAAGGGTCCTCGCGGCGCCCACTCACCTGGCAGAGGCGCGCGCGGCGGCTCCGCGGCGAAAGGACGGAGGTTGGCTCCGCGGAGCTCCGCGGCGGAGGGAAAGAGGATGGGAGGGCGGCTCCCGCGCTGCGGAGCCGGAGTCACCGCGTCCTTGCGGCAGGCGGCGGCCCCTCGGCGCCCACGGCGGGGCGCGCGCCTCCCCGCGCAGGGGCGCCCGCACCGCCCC
>WAAB01025660.1:75262-98841 GCA_013389865.1 Piaya cayana | reverse complement strand
GGCCGCGCCCCCCGCAGCCTCCCCGCAGCCGGCGGCGGGAGCGGGAGCCGAGACCGCGAACAAAGCCGCTCGGCGCCCGCGCGGACGGGGGGAGCGCTCCCCGCCGGGGTCGGAGCGGAGGAGCGGCGCCTGCACGGACCGCGGGCAGCGCGGGGGCGTCCTGGCCGCCCAGGAGCGTGTAGCCTCCCTGCCCGTGGCGCGGGGGGCGGGGGCGGCGGACGAGCTTTAGTGCCCCAAAGCATCCTGTGAGCCTGCGATTCGCCGAGCTGCGATGCTCCAGCCGCTGCCGCCCCGATCGCCTCCTCCGGCCGAGGCGAGGTCCTGCCCCGGGCCGGGGCCACCCCAGGAGTCAGTGCAGGCTCGGGGGGGATGGAGAAGGACTTTGGGGGTGCGGGTCGGGGAGAAGCTCGACATGAGCCAGCAATGTGCGCTCGCAGCCCAGAAGGCCAAATGTGTCCTGGGCTGCATCAGAAGAAGCGAGGCCAGCAGGGCGAGGGAGGGGATTCTGCCCCTCTATTCCTTTCTTGTGAGACCCCATATGGAGTGCTGTGTCCAGTTCTGGAATCCCCAATGTAAGAAGGATCTGGAGCTGTTGGAACAGGTCCAGAGGAGGCTACAAGGATGATCCGAGCGCTGGAGCACCTGCTGTATGAGAACAGCCTGAGAGACTTGGGCTTGTTCAGCCTGGAGAAGAGAAGGCTCCGAGGAGATCTTATAGCGACCTTCCAGTACCTGAAGGGGCTACAAGAAAGCTGAGGAGGGACTGTTCATAAAGGCTTGTGATACAACTAGAGGGAATGAGTATAAACTGGAGAGGGGCAGACTTAGATTGGACATTAGGAAGATATTCTCCCCTATGAGGGTGGTGAGGCGCTGGCCCAGACTGCTCAGGGAAGCTGTGGCTGCCCCATCCCTGGAGGTGTTCAAGGCCAGGCTGGATGGGGCCTTGGGCAGCCTGGTCTGGTGGGAGGTGTCCTTGCCCATGGCAGAGGGGTTGGAACTGGATGATCCTTACGGTCCCTTCCAACCCAAACCATTCTATGAGCCTTGCCGGTTCTCGTCCCCTTCCCAGAGCAGCTGGATGTGATTGGCTCTGTGTGTCCTACTTTCCTGGCAGTTTTACCATCGCAATGATTTTAGGGATGTTTCCATAGGAAAACATGATTACAAAAATATGCAAATGAAATGAAAACAGAAAATATAGTAAGTGTCAGAGGACCAATTATGTGTATAGTGGAGAATGACCGCACAGCAAAAACAAGATAACAGCAGTGACAGAGACAATGGACACAGTGGACTTACTCTTACACGATCCAGGTCCTCGTTATTGCTATCAGACAACACTTAATGCTTTGTATTCTTTTCCCATGAAGGCAGAATCTTCCCACAAGCAAGCAGCACATCGGTCCTGACTACTTTATATACTATATCTGTTTTATAAATTTTATCTGTCTACCAGCACATGGGCAAAAAATAAGTTTCTGTGGACACTATTTCTTCAGAATAACCAGCTGACAACTGTGTTCAATCAATGTAAATCAAAATACAAAGTAAAACTTGAACAGCTTTTAGTGCATTCTCAAATCCCTGGGCTTGAAATCCTCTCTGTGTATAAACCCATGGCACTTTTGTCTTGAGCTTTAATAGGAGGAGGGAATTTGCAGTTCATCCCTTCTGTACAGTACTAGACAAACTGCTCCAGACATGAGCATATGTGGCTATATTCCAAAGTAGGTCAAGCTACGAAAGTCATTGAGACTCTTCCATCTATTTACAACTTCGGTTTGGTTCTTTTCTGTGAACTGCACATGTATTGGCATTTATGATGTAGTTTAAATGTGCTTAGGGTGCAAATGATATGGGTGCCACTGATTAGTCTTATACAAATTTCACGACTGCTTATACTTAAGAGAGTACTATTGTGATGCATCGTTGTGATAAATCTGGGTTTGTATAATGGAAGACCACATGCAGGTTAGTGGCGATATGAGCATTCTTAGACACGTTCCTCTCTTCAATGGTACTTTGACTTGGCATAGATAATGTAATGCCTGTCCTTCTTTCTAAAACAAGATTAAAGGGGAAGTATGTTGCCAAGAATTTCGTAACATTTATAATTATTTGTGCTTTGTTTTTGGTGATCGTGACATTTTTGTGATGATAAGATGAGAAACTGAGAAGATGAAAACCGTTAGCTAATGAATTATTCTCAGTGGATTCCCAAGCTGTAAAAGCCCTTTGACAGTGCGATTTGAGTACAGCCTGTCTTTAAGTTAGGACTTCTCATCTGTCAGAAGAAAAAAATACATAAATGATACGCTGGATTTTCTTGTTTCTCTCCTCTGGGATTTTGAGAATGTTCTTGTGCCCTTGCTAGAGAAGTCCTATTTCACTGAGCAAAAATGTTAATCCATAAGAACCTTTAAATCCCCTCAACTTCCCTCCAAACATGAATGGCAGTGATCACAACAACAGTAGAATATAAAATATTTGTAGAAATTCAGCACTACTGTATTCCAGTAATTATAAACATGTTGATTTCTGTGCTTATATTTCTGATGTAACCACATTATACGTGATGCTACATGCACAGCTCTTTGCTAACAGGTCCTATGTCTTTGGCATGATTTAGGATTCTTTTCTGTTTTCCTCAGATGTACCTCTGGCTGTAATTGAATAGAATTGTGTGCACACTAAAAAATAAAAACACATTTTGTAGAGGAGTTGCTGCTTCTGTCTGCATGGATGCTTACACACCTACGGACACCATGCGAATAAGGAACAGGCTAACTTTCTGGAGCCATGCACTGAGCCAATGGGTAGTTAACCTTCAACAGACTCAAAAATGGAGAAAACCAGCCTGTTTTTCTGGAGCAAACAGCTGTCTTTTCTCCTCGTTCCAACTGTATTGCTTTCCCCCCTACCTAGATCCATCTCATCTCTCCTTTGCTGTAAAGTTAGTACAAAAGAAACCACCATGACACAAACACATACAAAATCAGCTTTGCCCAGGTGTGTGTTCCTACTGCCTTCTAGTAACTGTATTATAGTTATATATATATATAAGGTTGTGTAGTGCACAGCACAGAGCAACATGTTTCAGGACCCAGAATTATTAGCTATCTTTTTAAAGTTATGTTAAAATGTATCTGAGGCAAAGCTATTATTGGGTGAAGTTGGAAAAATCATAATACTCTCACCTGGAGCTTAGGACCTAAAAATAGATGAAGTTGTACTAGAATGCTAAAACTTCCAAAGAATGTTTTTGTTATTTGTTCTTGGAAAAGGTTTCACTAGAGAAAAAACAATATTCAGTCATGCTCAGAAATTATTTGGTTTAAAAAAAGTGCAAAATGCTATAAATTGCATAAAATCTTTTACCATAATAAATTGGAATTTGAAATTTTCTGATTAATGCCCTTTGAGTTCTGCAGATGATGAAACCTATGACATACTGGCATAAGGGTGCATCTTCTATAAAAGGGATTTTCAGCTGCTCTAACTTTGGCCATTGGCAACAACAAAAGAGGGCACATAGTTAATGCAATGTAATACTTAACGTAATGTTCACTAAACATTAATATTAAAAAGCAATATACCTTTTGCCTGGCAGTATTACTTAATTCCCATACAAATACTTGAGAGACAAAAAGCAAAATATAACTTTTCAGCAAGCAGCAAAAAAAAAGAAAAAAAAAAGCAATGTTCTGGTACTTCCCATCTTTATCTTCCTTTTGGTTTTCGTTTAAAGCAAAGAAGGACTTGATGAATCATTACAGAAGGTCATCATCAGGCATCATGTGATCAGCAGCAGAGTGTGTGAAGAGCAGTACCCTTTGAGAGAGCAGCTTTCCTGTACAGCAGTTAGAAGTGTTAAAAGGCAAGAAATGCTGTTCTATATTATATGAAGATTTTGTATTTTCCCAGCAATTCAGTTGTCTGCAAGACAACAAGCCAAGCTGAATACCCAAAATAAGTGATTCTTTGCCACAACCATCACAAAGCCAAACATAAAAAAAGGCTAAAAAGATTCACATGGGATGGAAATGTAATGTTTCACAAGACTTCTGGACAGATTACTGTGCAGCAGGTGAAAGTATTAATTGAAAGAATCACCCTAGGTGCCAAAATTTGCAGGATGTATTCTCTGGCCTGGCCTGCCTTTTTTATACTGCACAGAAGACTTAATGAAAGTGAAAACTGCAGCTCCCCAGATGGGGATTTTTGTGATATAAAACAGTCCCTGGGTGACTGTGGAGTTGCCCATTGCATGGGGGGCCACACGCCCCTGCAATATGAGCAGAGAGAGGGGAGGGCACAGTGCGAGCAGGCACCCTGGGGTTGCTGATCCAGCCACCCACAGCTGGTCCCTGGGCCCTCGGGAGCTGCCACCATCTGGTGCTCTCTGGTGCCAGGGCAGGCATTTATGCAGCCAGAAAGTCAAGGGGCTTTGCAACAGCTCTCCACCCTCCTGGTGTACAGAGCAGAGACCCATCACTCCAGACCATCTGGGCTGGGCTGGCCAGAGCTTGGATCTACAGACTCTAATCTGGCAGAACTCCCATGGATATCTCTGAGCGCTTACCTGAGCTAACCTTCTGATCTTGGACCTAGAGGAACATTAATATATAAAATAAACAAACACATAAGGTTTTGATTTAGAAACAATTAAACCATAATGGGAAGTATATTAGTTGCAAATACTATAGCAATCTCCTACCAATAACATTTTAGGAAATTATAGAAATAGTTTTGGGGTACAGAAATTAAATCTGCTGCAGGTCCTAATGCTTCCAGGTAGTTGCTGAAACATGCATAAAGATCATTGGGGTTAAAGTTATGATGATAAATGTAATTGTCCATTTCTCTTGGTGCATGCAGAGATCTAGTTTTAGAACTGTAGCCTTAGGCAAGTAATATAGGATTAGATCCATACACACTGCATTCAAAGTCATGCTGAAACGTCACTAGTAAAACACACTTTCACAGTCTTTCTCTTTGACTCATAAACATAGAGTCATAGAATCACCAGGTTGGAAAAGACCCATCGGATCATTGACTCCAACCATTCCTATCAAATACTAAACCATACCCCTCAGCACCTTGTCCACCCATCCCTTAAACACCTCCAGGGAAGGCGAGTCAACCATCTCCCTAGGCAGACCATTCTAGTGCCCAATGACCCATTCCATGAAAACTTTTTTCCTAATATCCAACCTGAACCTCCCCTGGCAGAGCTTGAGGCCATTCCCTCTTGTCCTGTCCCCTGTCATTTGGGAGAAGAGGCCAGCACCCTCCTCTCCACAACTTCCTTTCAGGTAGTTGTAGAGAGCAATAAGGTCTCCCCTCAGCTGCCTCTTCTCCAGGCTAAACATGTCAGTCAAATCTGCAGAGAAAGTCCATAGTATGCATAGGGTGTATTGAGGCAGTGTGGTACAGTATCAGTGGAAAAGGAGGAAACTTCCTATAACTGAAAAAAACCAAAGGAGGTGTTCAAAGCCAGGCTGGATGACTCCTTGGGCAGCCTGGTCTAGTGGGATGTGTCCCTGCCCATCACAGGGGGTTGGAACTAGATGATCTTTAAGGCCCCTTCCAACCCAAACTGTTTTATGATTCTATGATTATTCTTTTGGATTACTCTTGCTGAAGCAAGTAGAAGGTGTCTGTGGGGAAACAGTCCAACATCATGCTGAGAAGAGAAAGGATATAAAGATTGTGAAGGTATCAAGACATCTGTGAGGCTGCGAAGAGGATCAGAAATCTGTATTAGAACTCTGGAGAATTTAAAGATCTATGCTGACAGTTGTGGAACAATTCCTGGTTTTCCCCAGTGAAGGAAGAGCAAAAAACGCTCAGGCAGGTGGCACAGAAGTGCCAGATCACTAATATTACTACCTGGAGCATTTGTCTGGTGCTGCTCTTTACATTTGCTTACACCTCTCTCAACAATGACAGTGGTGACTTGAATTACACATTTGGTCAATAATTTGACTAAAATCCTCAAATGGTCTCTTTAAGTGTCTGACCACTTTCCACAATAACAAGTAACATAGAGATGCATTTAGTAAGCACGTAGAGCAGATATTAAGTGAACAAGCTATATTAGCAATGAATTTTCATTAAATTATTAAAAGAAAGTAGTAATTTCTTTGGCAACCAGGCAGCAGGTTACCCTAGTGACATTAATTCCTTCTGCATCCTACATGGGAATGAATATGGAATTAGCAGAGCTGGAAAATGCCCCAGCAGCTGTGGCAGAAATAACATAAATCTCACGGTAAGTGGAAGCTTCTCTTCAGGAGATGTTTGTGCTTCACTGCACTTTGTCAAACTGGATGAAATATACATTTCATTAACAGGCTTTGTGAGAGATGGAAACTCAACTTAGCATGAACTAAGAGAGAACTGTCAAAGACTTGAACCACATTTATCCTGCACAGAAAAAATAAACATTACTGCCCAAAAAATAAAGCCACTCTGAAAGCCTGAAGAATCGACAAAGAAGCTTTTTGCCTGTGCCTAATCCAGCTAAACCTTCTTAAAGTCCCATTCAAAACAGATACTTGACATAATTTCCATTCACAATAGCTTTCTTATCCCTGTATCCTCTAATGTTTATGAAAGGACTATATATTTATATTTAAGAACCCAGAGTAATCTAAAGTACAGATACTGAGACTGTTATTTGGTTAAGAATACAACTCAGAGTGGTGAAAATTACTAGGGCTTTATCTTTCACAACTCTTTTGCCAGTTTCACACAGAAAATATTTTCTTTCAGTGACTTCATAATGTACAAGTGGCAGTGACCTTAAAGCCAGTGTTCAGTCAGTGTTTTGAGTGGAAGTGTCAACCCAACTATATCCAGTATCATTACAAAGCTAACTGAAAAATCCCAACACCTGTGATGATAATCTCACCCCTTGTTGAGGCTCAAAGCAAAAGGAACAGCTTGCATTTTGATATTTTACCTTGTTCTGACTGCAAGGTGCTGTACAACTTCAATATTAATTTTCACCTGGCATTTTTTGTCTTGGAATCATGTGGAAGGTCAGCAGTGGCACACTATTAGTTCCTAACAATAGCAACATACATTGCACGAGAATATAAATCTAACATATTCTATTTTTTTTTAATATAATGCAAACTGTCTGACCACCCTAAAACATTGCAGCCTACCCATTTCTAGTATATATTAACTTAGCAGTAGGCCACTGGGCAGCTCTACTGTATGAGTCAAGAGTTTTTTTCATAAAACAAACATTCAGAAGATAACCACAGGAATAGAAAGATGCCTGTAAGTGTACCTTTCTCTTAGAAAGTCTGCATAAACAAAACAAAAAATGTTATCATGTTCCTCTGTCTTTTAATACAAAAAGTTTACAAAACTCAAAATTCTTATTCAGGTTTCCAACATCTGTTATTATGTATAAAAAAAAAAAAGGCAAGCAAATAAAAACTTGGAATTTTGAGGCTTATAGATTATAAATACCCAGACCGGGTGATGTGGTGGTGTAGCAAGCAAAGTGACCAAGAATGGGGACCTCAGCTGAGTAACACATAAAAATAAGGGCTCCAGGCTAAAGCCACAACGAGTCATATTAATGTGCCCCAAAGTGCTTCTGCGTAAAGTGTGCACTTAAATTCAAACACAAACTTAACTGCTTAGCTGAAGAGGGACATATTTACAGAATCACAGAATCACCGGGTTGGAAGAGACCCATCGGATCATCGAGTCCAACCATTGCCATCAAACACTAAACCATGTCCCTCAGGACCTCGTCTACTCGTGCCTTAAACACCTCCAGAGAAGGCAAATCAACCACCTCCCTGGGCAACATATTCCAATGCCTAATGACCCTTTCCGTAAAAAACTTCCTCCTAATCTCTAGCCTAAATCTCCCCTGGGGGAGCTTGAGGCCATTCCCCCTCGTCCTGTCCCCTGTCACTTGGGAGAAGAGGCCAGCTCCCTCCTCTCCACAACCTCCCTTCAGGTATTTGTAGAGACCAATGAGGTCATTTAAACATGCACTTCAATCAATAGATGAAAATATGGTATCTATCTGTGAAAAACAATCCCATTCAGAATTTTAAAACTGCTCAAGAGAAGAGTTGTGACATATACAGAAGAAACGATAGCAGTGAAGAACATTGGAGGAAGCAACAATATTAGAAATCTTCACATTGACAAAGTACCAACAAATGTTTGGCTTTACGGAGTAAATAAAAATACAGTACAGAGCATAGGAAGTAAGGCCCAACTAGAACTCAAAGGTGATCAACAGTATAGCTAACAGCAGAGCCCTGTACCCAGATCACTAGCTGCCTGTGATAGAGCGGGGGTGCATACTGCTTCACTGCTGAATACACAGTAATTCCTGTTCATGTAATCTACATGCTGGAGACTAAATGTGAATTTTTGCAGGTGCTTTGGAAGAGCAGAGACAAGAGCAGTTTGACTTGAGGCAAACATTAAAAAATCAAAGTTAAGAAAAAATAGTTAGAGTAAGTCCAGTCCAGAGTACAGCTGCACAAGCTCTCCAAAAACTGAAGCATGGAGAAAATAAATTTCTACTGGTATTTACAGTTTTAAATATCCTGATGTGCAGATGACACACTGCAAGGATATCTGTAGTGCAGTTTGAACAGATCAAAGTCCCTCTTATCCTGGCACATTTGGATCAGGAATGCCTGTCAGGTTTCAGCTAAGTTCACCTCACTGTATTAGACAACTATTTAAAGCCTTAAAAAGATTTCAGGCTGGTATGTAATTTCAGAGCAGAAAACCAAACTACAGTATCGTGATTATTGCAGGAGTACCAGAACTGCACACGAGTGTTTCTGTCACTGGCAAAAGTGGTTTTGTTTTCATAGCAATGTTAGTAAGCTGGGGTAGGCAGCACACTATTCTACATTTGTAGCCTCACTTACTTTGCTTTACACAAAATCTAAAATACCATCTGTCTTTTTTATTCTACAGTAGAATTCACGGTGCGTATCTTTCTTGCCCCATCAACGCTCCTCTGTTGGTTTTGGATGATAGGTGAAAGCTTCAGTTATGTTTTACTACAACATTTGGTTTACAAGGCAGCTTTAGAAACTTCACTCACACTCCATTTATCCAAACTTGCTTTGTAGCAAAGACCCACTTTCTAATCTCTGAAGCAAAGCACTGAACCATGTATTACAAAACTTGGATTGACGCATTGACAGGTTGAAAGTACAGACATAACGACACAGCCCAGGTCCTACAAAATGACAGGTAGCCAGATTTTTATAGTGAGGCTTTGCCTGATGATGGATTTGTGGCATCATGCACTTGCAACCTGTAGGAGCTATTCTCCACTGCCTAGTATCTTGTATGGAATGCTACTCCTGTTTTCAAGTGAAGTCTGAATGTTCTGTACAGATCATAACTATGGAAGCAAGATTGCATGAAGTGTTATTATTATTCTACAAAAAATAATCCTGCAATGACAGAGAGGAGGCTACACATGCAAAAATTTATCTCACTCTAAGGGCTCTTGTTCAGGGGACAAAAAAGCCATTACCTGACAACAGATACTGAGGACTTTTGATGGTGTGAGTAAGGCTGTGTAAGTGATCTGGTTAGTATGTGACCAGATTTCTGCCAGGTGAGTGTTCTGTAAGGTGAATGTTTGTACCTGAAAATTATCAGTTAATAGGAAAAGGAATAAATTCCAAAAAGTCTGTTAATGAGATTTGAATAGCACACTTAGTTCTAGCTAATGCATCTTATTAAGCATGAGTGGAATTAATTTCCTAGCAAAAAGCTAAATGCAGACAGAAAAAAAAAAGGGGGAAGAAATGTTACCTAGTTTAGCCTTGATGGCTAATTCATGGTACTTTACTGCACTTTTATCAAAGGTGTATGAATAACTTCAGTAAAGTGCTATAACATATTGCTGCAGAAAACACAATCTCCACATAATATTCCTCTGAATAATGACTGCCATTTTGGCATGAAGCTACCACTTTCACATGAATTTACAACATTACTTCCACAAAGGCAGGCATATCATTCCAAGAAAACCAACATATTCCAGATAATACAACTATTTAAAAATCATTATTTTAAAAATTATTTTTTAAATCATACTACTTGGTATATTTTGGAGAATATCATTAGTGTATACTTGATAAATCTCTTAATTGGCATCATTACAGATGATTTTGAGAAGCTTGCTGAAGCTAGTATTTATTTCAGGTATCTGGACTATTTGTTTTTAAGTACCAAGTTGACACATGGAGAGAAAGTGGCAGGAAAAGAAATATGGTTTCTCCCACAGCAAGCACACTAATATAAAGCTTAAAACTGAAGCAGCAGCAGCACATTTCTGCTTAGACCTTTGAACTGCACCATATGGTTGATGCTCAATTAAGCAAAGACTTATCAGTCCCTGATTGGAACGTGTCCAGGACTCACTCTTTTCTCCAATCTTTGAATCAGAGGACTAGAAGTGAACATACAGTTTTCCAGACTCAGGCACAATACTATACTCTTTCAAATCTTTGAATGAAATGAGGGTAATCTAATATATATTCTCTTGGGTATGCATTTCTGCATTTTAGACTTAACATATACCAGTGATACAAAAGCTACAAAAAGGCAATTTCAAGTTACAGGTTTAGCAAAGTTAACATCTCATCATCATCAAAAAGGTGAGGGCCAAATCTCTACCAGTTCTCCTCACCAGACCCATCACTCACTTTACATCTGCTTTAGCAACCACCAAACTGCATGGCAAAGAATGTTCTATTCACTAAAATGCCAGAATACAAACCCAATAAAAGTGTGCATTTTATTGCTGAGCTAGCGATATTAAGGGTTTTACCATGCAATTCAACTGGCACAAGAACTGATATGACAGTCAGGTGATCCTGTGACTGGGAAGAGATGGCAAGGGAGAAGGAAATGAGACAACTTCTGTTTGGAATAACAATGCCATCATTTTGACTTCTAATCTAAGCATTAACACCTTTCTACTCCCTGGACAGTTTGCTTCTGCTTTTAGCTTATAAAAGCTTTAGCTTTGTAAGTTTATATACATCACACCTGAGTGCAGTGCTAAATTAATGAAAAACAGGCAAGTCCATGACTTCAAGTCTAAAAGCACTAGGAATGGAAGAAGAAATAAAAACTTCAGAATGAATTCGGTAGGAATTTTATCCAAGTGACTATTGGAAAGGATATTAAGATCTTGCAGATAGAATGTTGTGACTGAGTAGGAAAAGATGTAAATTTTTCATTCAAGACTGTATATTTCATTTATTTGATAATGGACCCAAACATGGATATAATATTAGACTGAAGTAGGTCACTTATTTTTCCGCATTAGATTATTCAAGGCAATAGAAACATAACAAGGAAATTATTTGCAGTGAAAATCCTAAACCAGAATTTGGTAATAATGAAGTCAGTCAAATATAAAGCTTTTATGTTACATTGTAAAAGCTTAATTTTAAATTCCACATAAGACTCTATGGTTAAATTCTGCTTTTATAGACAGATGGTAGGATTTTTTTTTGCTTATTTATTATAAATGTATTGGAGTGCATCTATTCAGTTCACTGAAAAAAAGACCAAAACCATGATTTGCAATATTTTAATCCACAAGGCTTAATTCCTTTGCAATTGCCATTTCAATGTAGCAACAGATTTCACTGCCACTGTTGCTACAAAGGGATTAAACTTTCCCTGCTGATTTTGTATACTGGGAAAAAAATGTAATGGAAGGGTTCAATCGGTTTTATTAGAAGGTTTTTGGTTCTTGCTTTTCCTTTTCATAATTGTCACCTCATCACTGCAATTCATATTTTCACAAATGTTGGAATATACCTTCTTTTGCTGTAGTAGAACCATAAAACATTCCTGTAGTCCTGTTTTTCCACGTCATCAGTTTAGTGAAACTTGATGGAACAGTGTATAACATCTAACATAGCAAGTAAAATGTGGGAACAAAGAATACTATTTAAATCCATCTTCAACTGTAAATTTACTAGCAGCATCCTTCAGAAAAAAAAAAGTGTATTTACAGCATTTAGGTGCTCAGGTAATTATAAGAATAATATTGGTGCATTGGAAATGATAGCTATTCTACTTCCATGAACTTTCTCAATGCGTTCTATTAAACTGTGATGAAGGAAGATGTTATTTCTTGATTTGACAGTTTGATGTAAATTTTATTACCTTAACAGGGAGGCTCTACAAAAACCTGACATGCTGCTCTGGCATTAAGTGTTTTCATCATTATTATTTTTCACCTATAGTATAGCATAATAAGAAGTTTCACTTACTTGGCAGAACACAGCCTTTCTGCACTGCTAAGACACTGTACAACACTGCTAGGCTCATTCTTAGGTCTATAGTGGTGGGAATGGTTGGACTCGATGATCCGGTGGGTGTCTTCCAACCTGGTGATTCTATGATTCTATGGTAATTCCTGAATCGTAAACAATATAAGCTGAATTAAATGTTGGCTTTTACTGAAGTCCGTAGCACTTATCAGCTGAGTTTACTAGGACAGATTTTTTTGTTCATTGTACTCTGTAATCAGAATTCATAGCTATGTACACTAAAAGTGTATAACGTTGTAATCTCAGTATGCATTTTCAAGGTAATCACTATTCTTAACAGAATTTGTGACCAAAGACAATACTCTGATTGTTTACTCTGAAAATATCTCAGAAGTGGTTCAGTCATGCCCCTCAGCACCTCATTCACCCGTGCCTTAAACACCTCCAGAGAAGGTGAATCAACCACCTCTCTGGGCAGCCTGTTCCAATGCCAAATGACCCTTTCTGTGATTTTTTTTTTCCTAATGTCCAGCCTAAATCTCCCCTGGTGGAGCTTAAGGCCATTCCCTCTTGTCCTGTCCCCTGTCACTTGGGAGAAGTGCCCAGCACCCTCCTCTCTACAACATTTCAGGTAGTTATAGAGAGCAATGAAGTCTACCCTCAGCCTCCTCTTCTCCAGGCTAAACAACCCCAGCTCTCTCAGACGTTCCCCATAAGACCTGTTCTCCAGCCCCTTCACCAGCTTCGTTGCTCTTCTCTGGACTCACTCCAGAGCCACAACATCCTTCTTATGGTGAGGGGCCCAGAACTGAACACAGGATTCAAGGAGCAGTCTCACCAGTTCTGACCATATATTATTATGACCATATAGGTAAGAATCTGTGCTGATTGCATTCTGCAGCCAATTTGAAAGATATTCTAACTCTGTGATTTTTTTAAATGGTCTGAAACCACCCTGTTGAATGCGATTGTGCATTCTTTCTATAATCACACAAATTTTTGCAAGTGGCAGGAAAAGCCACTTACAAAGTCTCCAGTGACTGAGTACTTGTCTCAGGAGAAAAACATTAAATTCTATAAGTTGTGAGCAAGCCATCAAAGATCAAAATTAGCAGAAGAGTTTTAGTGTTCTATTTCAATAAGTAGTATTTATTCATCAATACTCGGGGGGGGGGGGGCAGGAACCAGGAAATGGTCTCCAGTTTAACATAGAGAGTTAAGGACATAAAATCTGGCATCATTTGAGGAAACAAGGTCTGAAGGGCGAAATAATATTTTACAAAGCAGTATTTAGGGCAATTGCATTTTAACATAATTAAATCAAGCACCGTTGGAAATACAGAAAACCCTGCATTTTTTGTAAAGTCTTTTAATCAGACCATCACGTTTTCATAAGTACATCAACAAAAAAGACAGCCAGTAGAGAAAAATAAAGCAATAATAATGACATATTGCTTAGAGAGGTTAATTATATCAAGATGTTGCAAACAATAAGCAGGATGATATATGCTGCTGGATATGTTAAGTTTCAAATATAAATTAAATTCTGCTATACAAGATAACTGAATGTGATAGCTGCATTAACATCTTAAAACAAGTTGATTTAAGAGATATCAGACGGGGTTCTCTGGTGTGGAACTGGCATTTTGCACTGCTCTCTATTCTGTTAGATCCACGAGGATCCCGGAGTAAAATGGATGCTAACAGAGTAGGTTACACTCCTTCCCTTTTTCCCTGCTGCCGGCATAAATCCAAGCTCAAATCTCGCAGTCCTGTTGCTCAGTCACCACAGGACCACCATAACTTTCAAGCAGATAAACAACACTTCCCCTCCCACTGATGAATGAATTCTGAATAAAGTGAAAAAAAGGCAAGCTGTATTCTCCTTTTAGGTCTGCATCTGGTCTGCAGCATGTGCCAGTCTGCAGCTCCGAGGATTTGGGCCACGCTCACCAAAGCTACGCAGCAATCTCTGGTTATTCACAAAAATATAGCCCAGCACGTCATAGAATGCACAGTTCAGGTTTAGTAAATAATAAGGCAAAATCCCTCCCTAAAACATATGATGACTGTTGATTATATTAAAAAAGAAAACGTTCCTCATAAGGGCTGCATAAACAAGTCCTGAACTCAAAGATAAAATGTTAATTAGGATTAGTAGATAAGATACTACTTGAAGACTTTGTTTTCTCTGCATCTCTGGTTTAAATCTGCAGCTAGATATGTTACTGCCTGATGGGGTTCTCCTGCTTTGTTGTTTGCTTGTTCTGAAGGAGAAGTCGTTCTTCCAGCAGCAAATTGAAAACACTACAGTCATTTGCCTCTTCTGTCATGTCAGTGCATTACCCTTAGAGACTACTGCACTTCAAAAATAGGCCAGCAGATATGCTAAGCTTGTGTGTCACTGGCAAGAGGGAAACTCTTACTCAGAATTTAATTCTGTTTTATAAAAAACACTTAAATAGGATTTACAGCTTTCATTTTTTTAATTGAAGTAGGGAAAAATATTACTAAAAGTATTGCTACTGCTTTAACAACTGAAAGGTGTGTTATTACATATTAGGATTGGACATTGTCAGCCAGGTAGCCAGAACATGTGGAAAGTCATAATATGGAAAAGAATTAAAATTATTCTAAAGCTTTTGCAATCTTACCATATTTTTCTTAGATTAAAAATCAGCCTTTACACTGCCATCTCCTATTAAAAAAAAAGAGAGAGAGGGAAAAGGCAGAATTATACCAAGAATGGGTTTTTCTTTTGTTTTCTTAACATTCATGCAATTGTTTAACACTTTGTTGAATTACACAGATGTAAATAAGGAATGTTACTGTTTGTAGGAGTACTACTCGCAATCTGTTGCAAAAGGATTCAAACACCTAGCAGAATACACTGCACTCTGCTTGCATGAAATATCACTTCTCAGCAGGAGGGGAGGTCACTGTTCTATAACCTAACTGTACCAAACGTCCTAGTACGATTTCATTTGATTTCAGTGAAAGAGGAGCAAAGAGTAACAGCTGCAATAACGACAAACATTTCTGCCACTGCAGGACTATAATCTTTGACTGGTTTAGATGTCATTTAGACTTGTCATGTATCTTTAAATCAGTTGAAATTTATCTGGTGACTTGTCATGTACATCGTACATCGACACTTTGATTATACTCAGTTATGTATTCTTTTAGTTCAGTGCCTTAAAAGGAGATGCTTATCCATGAAAGGTAGAAAGGAAAGAATGTCTAGTGCCACAATAGGTTTTTAATGTTAAACCCTTAAAGATACGGTGCTGGCCAAATAAACTAATTAAGATAGAAGCTAATTCTGCTCCTTTATCTCAGAGTGAAACAGGAATGATATCAAAGCACTGTCATTATTTCTTGTCCTTCATTTCTTAGCAGTGTACGTAGAAGTTAAAGATGATATATCATTGCACTTTGGCTAATAGCTACTTGGTGGAGTAAACCTGAGTGCCATAAAACCGCTCTTTATTTAAAGCAATGAGACTTTTAATTGCTCCTAAAGGAGCAGATGCCATCTTATATTGCAGAATTCTCACTGAGGAGCTGAACAGCAAATTGACACCTTTTCCAGATTCTGATTGTCCCTTAGTCTGATGCTCTATAGTTCATGTCCTGTTTTCTAAATGTGAGACTTCTGATTCAGAGTCAATGTACCACTTGAAGTACCATCTTCTTGGACCCTTCTTCAAGTGAATTAATAGTATATAGATAAAATGCCAACACCTTTACAAGTATTCCACATTTCTCATATATGCATTTACACAATAAATATTAATTTTATCTATTGGAATATTGATTAACATGAAGTTTGAGAAAGACTGTTATTTGTTCTGTCCACAAAGTTGTACAGAAAAAATTGACGAATAGTTTTGCATTCTCTTTTTAGAGAGCTGCAGAACTTCTGTTTGTATTCAAGATGTCTCTGGCAGTGTTCTGAACTACAGGTACTGGTGTTTACTGTAAAGATTAACTACATGTGAAAATCAAATCAATCAGATTGGTTTTTATATACATCCAAAGTTCAAGACTTTTTTTGTTTAAAGCTTTTTCTATGGGCTCAATAGCACTCAAGATTTTAACAGTATTTTAGGAGAAACCAAAAGGATACACACAGAGAGACAGACAGAATCATCTTGCACATTTCTTGCTAAAGACATCAGTCTTCATACAAAAACCTGATATCTGTAATAGTTTTTGTCCTGGTGCCTATGCCCTTGAACTCATAATTCTTGGTGGAGTATCATCGTCAGTCATTCTGAAGATACTAAAGGCATTACAGTCTAATCTGAATTCTGTTTTCATAAAACTGCTCTTAATAATAGGAAAATATTTCCAGGAAGATGAATGAAACACTGATAATCACCTAACATGTTTATTTTCCTCATGATACATGCAAATTATGACTTAGACATCACAAATGGACGTCAGTTGATTACAGAGAGGTGCCTAGTGCCATTTTGGACAAGGAAGTTTTCCAGCTGGCTTGGGACCCCCTTACACTTTGCACAACACCTGTTAGCACAGTGAGAATATCTTCAGCGGCCTCCGATATCTAAAACTGGCACAAAACTTCTAAGTTTAAGCACCTGAAAGTCTAATTTATATTCCCTTTTCTTCCAGTATTAAATAAATCAGAGTGCTAGCAGCACATATTAATTCTGCACTGTTATAAAAACAACAAGAAAAGTAGCATCTTCAACAAAACATTAACTTTACGTTCACTGTATAAACAATCTTATACCATATTCACAAAAAAAAAAGATTAATTTCTGTCAGCAGTACTGATTAAACAATTGATCTGGATGTCTAAGGATTCTGTTACTGTCTACCTGCATTGCTGGCCATTATCCCTCCTTTGAGTCAGAGCTGAAAAAATGAAGGAATACTCATAGTGGCTAATACACCAGAGATGATCTCTGCATGATACTCTACTCAAAAGCTGATCTCCAGCTTTCCTAAAGGTTGTTACAAATGACTGATCAACGAAACAGGCTGGGCAGCATAAAGTTCAGAGTTATTACCAGTAAACAACAATGGTGGTAGAAATATACTGATAACCTAAATTCTCACCAAATTTTACAGACGTATGTTTAGAAGAATTTAAAGGATGGATCAAACAACAGGACTTTTAGTATATTAATGTTGATACCCTTCTAAGTGTGCAAGAGGTATGAATTAAAAAATACCCAACACCACAGATGTGCTTATTTGAGTATTAAATTACAGCATATTGGAGTCCAGCAGCATGGGCTAAGCAAACTCAGAAAGTTAGTATCTCATTAATGGTAAAACTTACCAGGCCAAATTAACTAAAATTAAAGGTTCTGAAAAGGAAACTTCCAGTTAATGATTTCTGCAGCTTGAATGTGATGCATTAAAAAAAGAGCAATTTAGAGGATGAGGACAAACCGGTTGAAGCAATGCTCGAGGAAAGCAGACTTACAGCAGTGACAGAACAGAGTGGAGGTTCTTACTCCTGCAAAGTACCTTCCTTGGCAGAATATTAACCTGGGTGCACAAAACAACCCAATTGTGCAGATTTGATTTATCCTACTTTTCAATTCAAACTTGCAAGTTCTACCTACTACAGCAGCATTATTATACCATGCAAGGAATCCAAAAGAGGGATCTTAAGATCTTTATACTAGTGTTTGCTCTCCGATTTACCTTCATACCAAAGTTTTCTGCTTAAACCTGTAACTGAGTGAGATGAAAAGAGCTCTAAAGAG
The DNA here is from genome assembly GCA_013389865.1 of Piaya cayana. NCBI lineage: Eukaryota > Metazoa > Chordata > Aves > Cuculiformes > Coccyzidae > Piaya > Piaya cayana. The sequence continues at coordinate 80,774 of WAAB01025660.1, read as the reverse complement.
AAGCATTGTGAAAGTGCTGGCCACTCAGACTCCACCTTGAACAAAGACTTCAGTTCTGCAGGTAAACAGTAGAAGGAATTCAAGTAAGAAAATGAAACCATGAAAAAGGAAAGTATTTTACTTATGCTAGCATTAAATTTTGTTAACTATGATAGTTGTAGGACAGAATTGTCTACAAATACATGGGAAATCTAAGTAGAAAAGAAAGGTGCTGGAGCACCTGCTGTATGAGGACAGACTGAGAGAGTTGGGATTTTTCAGCCTGGACAAGAGAAGGCTCTGAGGAGACCTTATAGTGACCTTCCAGTACCTGAAGGGGCTAAAAGAAATCTGGAGAGGGACTTTATAGAAGGGCATTTAGCGATAGGACTAGGGGGAATAGCTATTTACTGGAGAGGGGCAGATTGAGACTAGACAAAGGAGGAATTTGTTCACAATGAGAGTGGTGAGGCACTGGAAAGGGTTGCCCAGGGAACCTGTGGCTGCCCCATCCCTGGAGGTGTTCAAGGCCAGATTGGATGGGCCTTGGGCAGCCTGGTCTGGTGGGAGGGGTCCCTGCCTATCCCAGGGGGGTTGGAATTAAATGATCTTTAAGGTCATTACCAACCCAAATTATACTATGAACTATCAGAATAGTAAGACTATAAATAAAAGTAATATCACAGGAAAGGAAAATGTAACAGCACCTTTAAGCTGTATTGAAATATTGAAGAACTCCCCAGAGAAAGATCTATTCCCTGAAAAATTAGAAATCAGACTGAAAATCTCATTCAGGTCATTGTAGAAAAAAAAAAAAAAAAGGATCCATAAAACTGCTGAAATAATAGAAAAATTATATGGATTATATGATTTTAAAATAAATATAATTTACATGAAAGTTTTTAGCGAGGTATGTGAGCTGCTGTACACACCACAAAAAGAAAAAGTGTTTTGCTAAGAAACAGAAGTAACTTGACTTATTAAGCACAAACCAAAACAATATTTGATTCCATTTTAGCTTGACACTTTCTGAAGCAATGATGATTGTACCAGGCATATACATACCTGGCTGTGACGTCTGTTCCTATACTATAAGCAGTGACACCAGTCATGGCTGTGACTATTATGAAATCTGTGACATCAAAGACTGTTGTGACATCAGAGTCATCTGTAATGTCTGGGATGATTTTGACATCAGTGTGACCTGTGAGGTCTGGATCTATTGTGACATCAGTGACATATGTGAAAACTGTGATGTCTGGAGCTCTTGTGACATCAGTGACATCTATGTCGTCTGTAACCATTGTGACATCAGAGACAACAGTGATGGCTGTGACTGTTGTGACATCAGCGACATTTGTGATTTCTGTGGATCTGTCACTATTGTGACAGCAGTGACATCTGTAATGGCGGTCACTACTGTGACATCAGTGTCATCTGTAATGTCTGTGATGACTGTGACATCCCAATAATCTGTGACACCTGTGATGATTGTGACACCAGTAACTTTGGAGACGACTGTGGCATCATTAACGATTGTGACATCAGATACTTTTGTGATGTCATTGACTATTGTGACATCAGAGACATCTGTGAAGCGTGAGATGATTTTGACATCAGTGTGACCTGTGAGGTCTGGACCTATTGTGACATCACTGATGTATGTGAAAACTGTGATGTCTGGAGCTCTTGTGACATCAGTGACATCTATGTTGTCTGTAAACATTGTGACATCAGAGANGACATCTGTGATATCAGTGACGATTGTGATATCAGTGACATCTGTGAAGCGTGAGGTGATTTTGACATCAGTGACATCTCTGATGTTAGTGACTTTTGTGACATCAGGGACATTTGTGAGGTCTCTGACGATTGTGATATTAGGGAAATTTTGACGTGGTGAACTATTGTGACATCAGTGACATGTGTCATGCCTGTGTCTATTGTGACATCGGTGAGGTCTGTGAATATTGTGGCATCATTGACATCTGTGAAGTCTGTGACTATTTCGACATCAATGACATTTGTGAAGTCTGTTATGATTTTGATATTAGTGAAATTTGTGACGTCTTTTACCATTGTGACATCAGTTACATCTGTGAGGCCTGTGACTCTTCTGAAAACAGTGGCACGCGTGCCATCTGTCACTATTGTGAAAGCAGTGACATCAGTCATTCCATTGTCTATTGTGACATCAGTGAAATCTGTGAAATCTCTGATCACTTTGACTACAGTGACATTAGTGTCATCTGTGACATCTGAGACTATTGTGACATAAGTGACATATAAGTGCTCTGTGACTTTTGTGACATCAGTTACACCTTTGAGGTCTTTTACTATTGTGAAATCATTTTCATCAGTAACATCTGTGAGGATTGTGACATCTGGGTAACCCGTGACGTCTGTGACCATTGTGACATCAGTGACATTAGTGATGTCTGTGACTATCGTCATATCAGTGACACGTCTATCATCTGTGACTCTTTTGAAATTAGTGACATCTTTGATGTCTGTTACTATATGGAAAGCAGTGACATCAGTCATGGCTGTGACTGTTATAAAATCTGTGACATCTATGACTCTTGTGACTTCACTGACATTTGTTACATCTTTGATTATTATGACATATACATAGCTGACAAACTCTTGTGGAAATTATATAATTTGCAGAAAATATGTAGGTGGTCTCTGCCATGGTCTTTCATGTGTTTCACTTGCCTTCCCCACCTCCTATTTTCATATGTATACTACAAATGCAAAAAATATGATTTTTATATTAGTTTAAACTTTTAAACTTGATACTTTGCCTTGAAACTTTTGGGCAAGATATTTGGAGCAGAAAAGGACATCAAATTTTTTAACCTCAGCTTTCAACACTATATAGTTCTTTGATCATAGTCATCATCTTAAAATTTTCCTGAGGAAAACATGCTGCAGACTGCTTGATATATGTGCTTTACTCCTACATTTTTTATATGAAGTTACTTTTACCAAACTATACACCAACTTCTAAAAGTAAAATAAGAATGTTACTAAAAACTCAGACCTATCAGTTCTTTTAGTTCAAGCTAAATTAAGAAAAGCCTTTGATCTGTTCGCTTCAAAATTTATACAGTGCCTTCAGTAATAATTGTATCTCTCTGTCAAACACTGTTACCCTACCTCATCTCATGAAAGGATCTCTGGAATATAGTTTCCATTTGACCTACATATCGGTTGCTCTTTTATATTCTCACTTCCTATACAAGTCATTCTACTGCTTAAACCACGTATCCTTACATTGCCATTGCATAAACATCTTTTCATTAAAGAGTAGCCTAAATACACCACCAGTGGTTACTGAGAAGGTATACAATCAAACCAGTGTTACTTTGAATATTAAAAGTTATTTATGCCTCTCTTCATTAAGTGAGAAGCTTCAAAGTTACTTAATTTATCATTTTTTATCTCCTTTCTCCATAGAGATCTTCATATTTTATCACATCCCACGTTTCTTCAGAAGCCTCCTGGCAACATCCCCTAGGCAAAGGCTTTCTGAAGCAGTTTCTCATGGGGGAGTAATGACCACTTTACATCAGCTGAGGATCTTTCTACTATTTACACATTACTGATCAAATACAGCGTTGTCCTGTCTGCAGTATCACCCTCTTTGCTCAGAAAAGCTACAATTCTTCCCCAAAATAAAACAATCATGCCAAAAGATCCTTAAATCAAAATGATTATATTCATCAACAGAATGCAAAATTTTCAGTATTAATGGATAGCCACCAGCTGCAGTTCTACAAATTATAAAATGCGTAGTCACTACATTTAGGTGGTCTAATAAATATAGTTCCTCTCTGCTGCCATCTACAGATGAATTTTAAGTTTTTTAAAAAAAACCCAAACAATTTTTCACTTTTAGGTATATACTAGTAATAGCACCTCAACATGCCCTACAACACAGCTCACCCCAAACATGTATTACCTCAGTATATTAGAAGCTTCAGGCAAAGCTGAGACCAAGCGATGGAGTATCAAAAGGTGCTCAGATGTTGCCACAATGCACAATACTGAGTGATGCTTGATGCTGGTTCTTCCACAGCCTGTGCAAACTCCTCAGCTAGGAGTTATGTGCTCATGTTCCCTTGTCCTGTTGGAAGAGTTAAGTCATACATAGAGGTCCTCCAGAAATCAGCCGAGTTGCTGAAAGTGAAATGGAGATTCTAAATCTCTAGGACAGAAATCTTCAATGCATTTCCTTGATTAGCCAAAATACCTAAAGCTTAATGGTTGCAGCATTGTTCTCCAATGTCTGCTTCAGACACCACATTCCCAGTTTTGCAACTCTGTGTTCTCGCTGGGAGGCTACAAAGTCAGTTCCCCTCTGCATAAAAATGAAACTCCTTACACCAAAGTGGCACATTTTAAGATGGGCAATGTTGATGCACAGCAGAACCACATAACTCAGTGAGACTGCCAGCCTGCACTAAATAGCTGTGTGCTTAAGAGTAAAACATCCCAAAGTGAACATGTCATTTGATACACAGTAAATGGATCGTGTACAAAAATAACTGTTAGCCTCCAGGTTAGTGTGCTCCCACAGAGCATCCTCCCTGTGGAGGTTTATAGCATCATAGAATGGTTTGAGTTGGAAGGAACCTTAGAGATGGCAAACTAATGTTAAGCACTTACAGATTTTAAAATGCTTCAGCGTTCTGGTGTAAACCAGGCTTCATGCCAAGAGCCGTCCCACCAGGAGGCAGAGCCAGGGCAATGCTGGGCAGGTTGCAGCAGGAAGGGAGAGACTGACACCAAAAATGCTTGCAAATAAACTCTCTAAGACTTGTTTTGGAGTTTTAGAGAGTAGACATCCTTTATCAGGGCTGGCCAACACAAGAGAGTGATCCCCAATGTACAGCAAAACAGGAGCTGGGACAGAATGTATTTCCCACTTAGAAGAGCATGTGTATTTTTTCCCAAAAATCTTACACCTATTCTATTCCTTTCCAAGGTCTAATTTAAATGTTATTATGAACTATGCAACAGTCAAATGTCTTGTTAATTTAGAACTTTGGAGTCAGCACTGCTTGACCTTGCATTTGAGATAAAGACTGCAAGCAGAGGTGATCACAGAAGACACATCTGTTCATCAGAGACCAGATTGAACATGAGAGATTCTCGTCTGCAAACTATGAATAGTATTTGCAAAAAAACCACTGTTTTAAAGAAAACCTGCTCTCAGAGGGATGTTCACTCTAATTTTTCAAAAAATACCATTACTTTGATGAAACATAACTCTAGCTTAAATCAAACTATTCTAGTTTCTACAACAGTAATTACTCCTTGTATCAAGAGGAGAAGCAAATCCCCAGACCCTGCTCAGGCACATCCCAACAGAGTGAGTCTAGACCCCTGGTGCTCTGCAGAAGAAAGGGGGAGAAGGAAGATGGAAGAGGATTGGAGGTCTATACTCAGCACTGGTGAGACCACTACTCAAATCCTGTGTTCAGTTCTGGGCCCCTCACCACAAGAAGGATGTTGAGGCTCTGGA
>WAAB01025660.1:29962-75144 GCA_013389865.1 Piaya cayana | reverse complement strand
CCACTGTTTTAAAGAAAACCTGCTCTCAGAGGGATGTTCACTCTAATTTTTTAAAAAATACCATTACTTTGATGAAACATAACTCTAGCTTAAATCAAACTATTCTAGTTTCTACAACAGTAATTACTCCTTGTATCAAGAGGAGAAGCAAATCCCCAGACCCTGCTCAGGCACATCCCAACAGAGTGAGTCTAGACCCCTGGTGCTCTGCAGAAGAAAGGGGGAGAAGGAAGATGGAAGAGGATTGGAGNGAGGTGCTGAGGGGCATGGTTTAGTGTTTGATGGGAATGGCTGGACTCGATGATCCAGTGGGTCTTTCCAGCTTCGTGCATTCTGTGACCACAACTCCCAGCATGCCCTGTGGGCAGGCCACCTCCCCGTAGGTAGGGGCGTGGACTACAACTCCCAGCATGCCCCGCACCCCTCCGTGCCCTGTCCCTGGTGCTGGGCGATGGCCAGGCCGCCCGCCACCCCCACAAGCCTCGCGGCCACCGCGCCCGAGGCCCTGTCGGTGCTGCAGCTCCGGATGCGGGTGGCGGAGGAGGAAACCAGCGCGCTGGTGCGGGAGCTGGAGGCGCTCGGCGCCGACGGGCAGAGGTAGGGAGAAAGCAGCAGGGAGCCTTTCCCCCTTGCAGAGCTTGGCTGGGTTTTCCTCCTCATGTTCCTCCTTAGACGCGTTTGCCACACTAGGATCTTCTCTCCATCCAGGAACCAGTACTGGCAGGTTCAATGGGAACAGGCTACATATAGAGCACCTGATCAGCTCCCCAGGGAAGCACAGAACCACCAGGATGGAAAAGACCTCCAGGATCATCACGTCTAACCATTCCTATCTGTCACCAAACCATGCCCCTCAGCACCGCATCCACCTGTCCTTTAAACGCCTCCAGGGAAGGTGACTCACCTCCCTGTGCAGCCTATGCCAGTGCCTAATGACCCTTACTGTGAAAATTTTTTTCTGATGTCCGTCCTGAGCCTCCCCTGGCAGAGCTTGAGGCTGTTCCCTCTTGTACTGTCCCCTGTCACTTGGGAAGAGAGGCCAGCTCCCTCCTCTCCACAACCTCCTTTCAGGGAGTTGTAGAAAGCAATGAGGTCTCCCCTCAGCCTCCTCCAGGTTGAACAACCCCAGCTCTCTCTGCCATTCCTCATAAGGCCTGTTCTCCAACCCCTTCACCAGCTTTGTTGCTCTTCTCTGGACCCACTCCAGAGCTTCCACATCCTTCTTGTGGTGAGGGGCCCAGAACTGAACACAGGATTCAAGGAGCAGTCTCACCAGTGCCAAGTACAGAGGAAGAATAACCTCCCTGGACCTGCTGGTCACACCATTTCTGATACAAGCCAGGATACCATTGGCCTTCTTGGCCACCTGGGCACACTGCTGTCACAGCACCAAGCCTGGAAATAGTCAACAAGAATCTGGACAAAGATCTCTGTCACATTGTGTGAATGCTGGGCTTGTCCTGTGCTGGGACAGGAGTTGGACTCCATGATCCTTGTGGGTCCCTTCCAATGCAGGCCTTCCTAAGATTCCGTGAAATGTGGTTTCTCATCACAGGATGGTTTAGGTTCGAAGGAACCTTTAAAGGTCATAAATCAATTACATCTGTACTGCATGCATACAATGTCACACATGTATGCGTGCATATAAAAAGTACATCAGTCTTTTCTCCTTTTCAGCCTCAAACATTTTCACTTGAAGACCTCAGAACCACGTGCTAGTTACCCAACCATTAGCCCTGTGCAGGCCAGGGTAGCATTTGTGGGAGAAAATACACTGTGGAAGAACTGTGAAACATTGGTGAACCGAATGTGTCGGTTAGAGAGCGTTGTAGAGACCCTGAAATCAAACATCTTCCAGCTGCATACAGAAAACAAACTGAATCCAAAGCATACAGGTAGTAAAAAAAGGGGGGTTACCCACTTTTTTTTTCTTTATTGTCCCTCCCTATGCTCTTTCCATCAATGAAAGTTTTTTCCCTTTTCCTTGTGGCAGCCCAGTTGGAACAACGCCTGAATGTGATCCATGAGGAACATTTCCAAGAAATGAAGATTGTACAGCAAGAAGTAATGAAGTTGCACCAACACCTAAGTGATATGAAAGAGACTGAAGAAAATGCAAAGCAAGAAATTCAGAGACTGAGTACTGCCCTGGAGATGACAACTGCATCCAAGGTACAAAAGATTATGATCATATTATAGTTTCAATTATTAACAGACTTTTTTTTAAAGTACACTCATCTCTGACATAGTTAAACAGAAAGTATACTCAGCTGGGAAAAGGAGTTTATGTTGCCAGTAAGAGCAAACACTTTTGATAATGAGAACCTGTGCTTCCATCAATTAAAAAAATTACACAGCAAATCAAGAATAAAAATATCTGAGATTTGTTATTCTTGCATCTTCATGACTTAATTTTATCCTGGCTTTCAGGCATAGAGACTTCAATATCTTTTCTGTTTTTCCAGGAACTTATATTTCTCTAGTGTTTCAATCTTACACTTTTATTAGTCTTCCTTGAAGAGACTTTCAATGGAGTATGTCACTCAATCTCATTAATTGTATTAAAGAATGTGTTTCTTCTTAGTGCTTGCACTTTTGAATTCAATGTTTCAGAACTGAGGACATCAGATGGGATAGAGATCAAGCTCTGGATGTTAGCATGGCAGTTGCATTTTATAATACCTGTGGATTTTGCAATAGTTATGAACATGAAAAGACAAAAATCTCTGTTAATTTTCTTTAGATGTATGCAGTGATTGCAGCTGAGGAACTGAGGAACACAAACCAGAAAATTAACTGTAGACTTCAGGAGGTAAGTACAAGAGCAAGGAGCTTCATAGGAAGCTGGATTTGCCAAGTATCATTTAAAGATTTGAAGAAGGTGATCCTTAAATAATATTCTGTGTATGATTTTGGAATGTACAAAATCCAAAGGAGTCTGCCAGCCATGGTCATAACTAAATACCCAGGCAGATAATCTTTCATAAATTATCTTGAGGTATATGTTCAATCTGCTCAATTACACCAGGGTCAGAAAAGGTTTTATTTTTTCTAGTTAACAGAACAGCTGTCCCAGGAGGTCAGCCTGCGGGAGTCTTTGGAGGAATCCCAAGCAACTGTGATGGGTCAGATACAGGACATGGAAACAACAGTAGAAACAGAACGAAAGCAGGTTTGAGAAACTTTTGGTATTCTTTTGTATCTTTTCTTTTTCTCATCTGGGAGGAAGAGAAAGAACTCAGGTGTTGTTCCTAGGAATCAGTTAAAACACTTTATAATCACATCATTCTGTACAAACATTGATCAGAAGAGATCATGTAGTCAAACTTCCTGCTCAAAGTAGAACTGTCACAAACACCGGATTGGGCAAGTGGTGGATTCATCTAACAGAGTTCAAGACCTGTGATTCAATGGCTGCTTTAGGTATTTTTTTATAGTGCTGCAGTAGCATTACACTTAAGATTTTTTTTTTTTTTTTAGCATCCTGTCTGAACATTCCAAACTTAAATCTGGAACCACTTCTCCTTCCTAAATAATTCAATTCAACTGAAAATAGCTTGACTCTGTAATCTCTGTAACTACCTTTTCTCAGATCTGTGAGTCACAACTGGATCCAGACTTAACCTCTTTTTTACCATTGCCATGATTATAAAGCTAGATTTTTGTTCTAAGCCATATTTGTATTATCCAGTTATTGTGGAGTGTGGGGAGGGCCTGTAGTTAATAGTAGAAATGAACTGGCTTACACGTAATTTGAATAAACAATCTCCTCTTTGCATGTGTGCACACAAGCAAGCCACATAGAGCCACTCTAACATTTCTGGATTCATAGCAATGTTTTAGTAAGGGTAAAAGGAAGAATAGCAAAGTATCAAAACCTGAATAACTAAGGTGGGGTGTTCGGGGTTTTTATATATATTTTTTTTAATGATCAAAGTCTCTCTGTTCCTGAAACACACAAAGTCCTATTAGAAATACTAGATTTTTCTCCTGCATACCTTTTATAATCTTTGTATTCTTCTAGAGCAGAAGGGAAAACAAAGATGGATATGTTATTAATCTTTATGAATTATATCATATGAGAAGGATGAGCTTAGTTTAGTACATCTATCATTTTCAGATGTGTAGACCTGACCCTGTGGAATACTTATTAGCACTAAAACAAACAAACAAAAAAGGCCTTATAAAATGGCAAGAGACAGACTTCTTGAGCACCACAAGTATTGCACTCACCTTGATCTTTTGTAGTTTGACCTTTTCAATATTTAATTGTGCAAACTTGTTAGATTCCACCTGTCGAGTAAAGAAGATTATAAATGGACGCACACTGCATTACCTATAGAAGTTGAGTTGCTTGCCTTAAAAGTCTTGTGCATAATATGGGGAAAGAGGGGAAAAGTTCATCAGACTACAGGCTGTATCTTTTAAATGAACTTTTCAAGTTCTGACATTTGCCTGAAGTTCTGAATTTTGCCTGATTGAATTCTGCATCTTAAAGAACAACCTGTGGTATCATTGCAGGTGCAGATATTACAGCAGGACTGCCAAGAGTTGCGTAAAGATGTCCAGCTCTCCCAAGTGAGGCTGCAAGAGGAGGAGGAGAGAACTGCCCAACTGGAACAGCAGTGCACACAACTGAAAGCTGAGTTGGGTATGACAGTAGGTTGTTGTCATGTCCTTTTAGCCCTTCTCTTATTGTTTCCATGGTGAGAGGAAACACGCACCATACCTCCATACCTTTGGAAGTGTATATAGTCAACAGGAATGGAGGACAGCTTAAGAGGTAACGAAATATTAAATGACTTTAGTTTGCATGTGATGTTTCCAAAGCCTGTTCTTACCTAGAGAGAACTGACAACAGTGGTAACCAGGGTAACAAATACACAACAGTAATACGAAAAGATTCCATCAGTGTAAATTATTTTCAGAGGTGACTTCATCTAGCAAGCAACCATTAACACATGAATCCCAAACTGACGCGCAAGTAGAGTGCCACTCACTATTCAGTCTTTTGCAGTTGATGTTAAAAGAAAATGTTCTCTATTAAACATCAGCATAAGGACAAGCATCTTGGACAAGCCTCTAGTTTATCTCATTTAGATTCTCCATCTATTGATGTGAAAATAGCTACTGCTAAGGGAGCTACATGGCATTTAATACACTCCAAGAAAGGAGGAAGATCCATATTATCAAATTTAAAGGTAAATGTTACAAACCTGAAACCTGCTCCTTATTCCCAAATAACTCACAATAGCCATGCCTAAGTCCTAGCATACTGATTGTTCTTCTGATCCTTCCTTCAGGACCTAATTTGGATTTTTCATTACTCCTTTTACAGAAGTCTTCTCATTTCCCTTTTTTTTTTTTGTTATTCTGCAAATCACACATGCGATAATTAACCCGTAGCTCACAAAAGGCAGTCAGCATTACTGCATAAGGCATGGTAAGAGGAAAGAAACTTGTCATGCTGTGGCAGAGTGGCTGAATGGGGAAGAAAAATGGAAGAAGCATTCTTTTCTTCAGAACAAACCCATATGCAAATGACAGGCAAAAATGAGACATACAGATTGTCTTCTGTATCACATAATTCTGCTGACCAAAGCTTTGTTATTTGAAGGAACTTCTGAGTGATCCTTTGATGATACCTTGGATGCCATAATACTCTGGCTAGATTTCTCTCCCAACCCCATTCATACTGAATTGTCTTGTTTCTTGATGTCTTCCTTCTTATCCAGGATGTTATACAGCACAGCAGAATAAGAGGCAAAAGATAACAGGCAGGTTGATTCATATTCCAAAAAAAATGCTTCAGCTTTTAGATCTATATGGTTTAAGCAGGGATCTAACTGTTGATCTTTGTCAGTACACAAAAACCTGTGAGGTTGCATGTGCACTGTGGGCTATAGGGCAAATCAGTTGCTTGCACACTGAATTAGACCTAGGAATATTGGATTTGCCTAAGGAATCATGGGAATGGTATACGTAGGAAAACACTAGCGTGATGGCTTACTTCATTTTAAAATTAAATAAATTAACTTATGGAATCAATTTTAGGAAGTAATTGTGCTGAAATATTGAAGTTGAAGAAAAACGTTAGAAAGCAACACATTTGTAGAAGTCTCATCTGTTTCTAGTATGCTCTGTAATTTATCTGAACTCAAACATTAGATCAAAGTGTCACCTTTTAAAATACCAACCAGATAACAAAGCATGTCTTGACATTCTTCTCTATTTTTAGACTCCAGGAACTGTATAATTTCCCAGCTTGATGAAGCAGCAAAAGTAAGTCGTAAACAAATATTAGGTAAGGAAATAGCTAAATAAAGCTCAAAATAGCCTATATGGGGCCTTTTAAATATACCATGCTCCAGCAGCAGAATTTTTCTGTGGACAAATACCAAACGCGACCAAGGCTACTCACCATTAACTGTCTTATTTGATTATTTTAACAGTTTGGGGTTGCCCTACTTTGTTGTTTTTTAAAGATAACTTTGTATTCTAGTGAAATATCAGAGCACTAATATGAATGTCTTCCTTGGAAAGCTAGAACTGGCCAGGAAACACAATTGCGGTAGTACAAGTACTGCATCCAAAGGAGACAAATAGGTGAATTTGTGAGTAATACTGCAGAAAAATCAGAACTGTGATCAACTGGGCACTAAATGAGCCTAGAGGTATGTTGACTGCCTACTTAGGGACTATGTGCGCTGTCTGAAGTCTTCCCTGAGAGAGTAAGTTTCAGTAAAGGTGAGGTAAAAGTTCAGCTTAGACATGGAGTCTCACAGTGCTGGCAGGGGTTTGTACCACTTCTGGTAGGGAGACTTTTAAGTTCAGTAGTGCTGAGATTATAGTGGAAACTAATAAATTTAAGCTCAGAAGGATATGAAATCACCCTCAACTTTCAAAGCTAAGTTAGAACAGGTGGTACTTTGGTATTATTCCAAGTTGTATTTTGGAAAGCACCTTGTACTACAGAAGCCATGCCTGGAGCTTGCAAGAGCGCACAGGCCTGTAGCTTAAAGGAAATGGGCAAGTATGAAACAAAGACTTGAGATTTGTGAAGTGTCTGGCTAAACAACATTTAAATTTTTTCTCAGTGGACATTATGTTTCATTGCCCTTTAGAATGCACGGCTGTCCTTCAGCAAAGAGAACCAGCAACTTCAGTCTACAATGACTGCCCTGCAAGAAACAGCAGAGAAAGTACAGGTAACTAGAATAGGCACTTTTGTTTTTTAAAATGGAAAAATGTCTAGCAAAACAAGTAATTACAGAGAGAAACAATTGTACAGTTACCAGGAAGCCTCAAACACAGGTCAGGAGACAAAGTTTAGTGCCCTCAGGTAACGTGGGCTAATGAACAATTTCGAGTGAAGGGATTCAATCACTGGCCTAAGTGACCATTCCAGCCTTAAGGCTGGAAAAATTTCTTTTCAATTAAAAAAAAAATAGAAAAAGCTGATTAAAAATGAGCATCTTCTTCAGGGGCCAGGACATGCAGAACTACTACTGCTCCCTCTTCTATCTATCCTTGATGTAGTACATTTATATTCCTTTGCACATTCTACATGAATGTGTTTCTATTAATGAGTCAAATATGGAGTACCTGCTTGGCTGAAGTTTCCTCTGCTTTTTGGGACAAAAAGTCGGCCTCAGTATATTCTAAAATATTTTCTTTATTTTACTTTCCCTCTTGTTAGAACATATTTTAGAAAATGTTTTGCTATTTTTTTCCCCTTCTCACCAATAGACACTTGTTTATTGGGTGTTGTTCACTAGTAACAGGACTCGGATAGGTCTTTCACAGGAAAGTTCCACTTTTCTTTGGTTATCTACAATAATTCAACTATGAAATGGACAGAGGTCCATTTTCAATGTTTTGCCTTCTTTGCCTTAGAAACATTACTTTTTACTGGACTTCAGAACTAGTAAGTCATTATGCTTGATTGCTAGTCTGAACTTTTTTCTCATTACTGTGAACTTCTAACAACACGGAAAAAGTCTGCCATGCCTCAGGACTACCTGAGCAAATATTTTTAGACATTTTCTACCTAAAAAAGCTTTTTCCATATATGCAAGGGATTTTTAGTTTCCGACAACCTACTGTACAGAGGAAAAAACCAAAAACCAACAACTGAAAGCATGTTTGTCTTCCTGTCTAACCAGGTCCTTAATGACCACTTAAGCCAGCAGTGCTCGGAGCTCAGCACCACACTCCAAAGTGTTGCGGTGGAGTATGCTAAACTCATTTCTGATCAAACCGTGCTTAAGGTATGTAGCCTACAATTACAGTCCAAGAAAGGTGTCTACAGCTCAAACATTAGACAACAAACTAACTCCTAGTACTTATAATCTGTGGGAATAAAGTAAAATACTTCACATATAGCAGTGGAAGGTCTATAAAGGCAATGACGAAAATGCGATAGTGTACTTTGTTGGTAAAGATTTATTTTCAGTACAGAAAAATTCATGTTATGGGAAAAGAACATAAATATGATAATGCTATTTATAGTGGTTGTCACAGGATGTTCCCAAGAGCAACCTAGGAATTGATGGGCATTGTAAATACTGTAAATGCAGAAGCTGAGTGGAAGTAATAAGGATCCAAGATTAAACACAGAAGTGAAAGCTAGATAAAGTGAACTCGGCTTTGACACCCTCTTTAAGAAGCAGCACACAATACGTAGAGCTATAGGGATATGCAGGAGGTTAGTGACAAATGAGCAGCTTTGTAAAATAATTATGTATCCCTCTCCATTCTGGTTTTAGTGTTATTGCCTGGGTAATTTTTCCCCTTTAGGCAGAACAAGAAAAGACGCGTAAGCTGCAAGAGCAAGACTCACTTCTGAAAGCTGCCCATGCCAGCGTTCTCGGAGAGGTGCAGAGCGTGCAGCACGAGAGGGCTCAGCTTCAAAGAGAGCTGTGAGGAGTTCTCATCTGCAACTTGTCTCCCCTTCCTCTGTTGCTTTCTCACTACCTTGATTTCTGCTTCTCTAGCACTTGTTAACACAGAACAGCCAGTTTGATATTTAATATGGACGCCAGAACTTCAGTTGTGCTAGAATTCCAGCTTGTCTATTTTGTCTTTCTTTAGGGAGGCCTTGCGTACAGAGCATTGCAAATACAGGCAGGAAGCAAGTCTTGCTGAGGAGGCAGCAACCACACAGAGACAGCTGCTGGAAGGTACAGTGGCTAGACTGCAAAGTGAACTTGAGGCAGCTTTGCAAGAAAAAGAATGCCTACTAGCAGAAAAGGAAGATCTTCAAAAGGAGGTACAGACAACTTATTTGTTTTAAGGCTAGATTCTTGAAAGCTGCTTTCAGACACACATCACTAGGGTTTTTATTTACATAACAGTTTTACTTTCAGAACAATTATTCAGAACTACTGGGGTGGCAAGTGTGACACACTCCCTCTTTCCTACTTTTTCTATGTTTTTACATTTTCCCTGCATTTTGACTCGTAATGTCTCCTCTCTGAACCATGAAAATTGAAAGAAGATAGAACAGCTCTGCAGATAGGATTTCTGAATCTTGTACCAACTTGCAACCTTCAGATCAGCTCTGAAGATACACACTATTTCTGTGAATCTAAACACTTCCAGGCAACAATGATTTCACATTTATTTTGACAGATGAGGACAACAGTGAATACAGGAAAGGAACAAATTGGAATTAGAAAAATCAGAGAATGTGGTAATGTGGTATCTTGCAATATATATAGCTGTTGTTTAAATTCAGTGCCATCTTTTTCTGGTTTTTCGTTTAATTTTGCTTACTCTCTCAATTAAATATAATTTCATTTAGAAATAAGTTACTATTGTCATATTGTTCACATCACTGTTTGACATTTTCCTTGTCTATAGAAATGTGTCCTATGGAGCAGCAACCCTACTGCTACCTACACAAACCCTGCTTGTACTAATAAGCAGTGTATGCTACTATGACAAATGGCAAATAATTTTCAGCTTCACCCAGCTGTTTTACCTGGGTAGCTTCCTTGTGTATGCATAGCCTGGAAAAGGTAAGGTAGCATTAGTGGTATCAAGTAGAAATTCCCTAGTGAAATCAGCATGATTGGTGGAGGTTTTTTCACTGTTGTGGAAAGGCTAGCTGAAACAGGAGAGACTGTACCTGATTCATATGTAGTGCTGAGGTTCTGCAATATTCATGTATTGTGACTGTGGAAATCTCAAAGTGGTATGATTAAAGCCGGATTTTCTTGTTTGTAGCTAGAAATGGTTTCCATGAAATTCACTTTGCAAACACTAGAGGGAGAGAACAAGAGGCTATTGGATTGTTTGGCAGCACTGGCACAAATGGAGGTAAGCCACTAATAAAGTAAATAACTGATAACCTGACTAACAAGTGACTATAGCAAGAATCAAGTTTTTCTTTGAAGTAATCTGTATTTTATGAAGAGTGGCTGATCAAATAACGGAATCAAAGAAAGGGAAAAATTAAAACAAAAGGATAAGTCAAATGTTACTCTCGTCTTCGTAGAAGCTTACATGGGATGAGCTAAGAGGACTATATAAACTTCAGATATTGGATATTTAGGTATGTCGTTAAAATCCTAAGCCTCTGCTCCATTTTCTAGTACATGTATACATGTATCTACAAATATACAAGCTATTCATCTTATATACACTAAGAATAGTTTTAAGCCCTTTGCGGATACACTTGGGACCTCATTGCTATTTTTAACTTGTTTCCATTCCGCTATTTCTCACCACACTCAGTCACCTTGATCAGGATATTTGACCAGTTTCAGAAGAGTAAAAGCTTAGTAATATTGCGCTACGAGTTCTTTTACCATAGAAGTTTTAGCATTGGATATAATCACCAGTTGTGTACGCTGGAGATCCTAAGAAGAACTTAGCTGCTGATAAGGTCCTGATAAGGTCCTGCTGCAGAAGAACTAACTGAAACACCTTTTGAATGTTTGTTCTTTGATAATCAAAGCTACATTTCTACAGTAGTTAGTCTGTAACATGTGTGTATTTTCTATTTAACACAACTCCTTCAGCAGCCATCAGAATATGAATCAACAGAGCATTCAGAAACCTTAAAAAGTGGCTTGGTTTTTAATTTTTGTGTTCTTTACTGTCTAAGTTGTTTGTATTCTGTCTATGCCTTCCAATTCTTCCAGTTATTTTTGCTTGTGAGTTCCCTGTTGTCAAAGGTTTCTTTCATCCCCCCACTTCTGTTGCCTTCTAGGGCAGTGACCTGTTTATGGCCATCCAGAAGGCTGCACCAACTTGAGCCGTTCTTCCTAGACACAAGCTGTCTTGGAGGAGTTTATGCCATTGAGAGATCTTTTTTTAAGTCCAAGTCTGTTTTAGCGTTTCATCTAATTGACACTTTATATCTGAAGCAACAGAAGAAAGTTAAAATGCTCAGGGAGAAACAGGACCCTGAACACCTGCTTTGTTGCCTTTTGCCTTATTTTTCCTGTGGAGTGATGACACTTGCTCTTTTTTCCTCAGTATGCGCAGCAACAGGTACAAAAGGCAGTGGCAGAGCTGATTGACAGCAAGAATACGCTGACCCACGACAAAGGGAAACTTCAGGTACCTCTCAGCATCCTATTTGTCAGCTCAAAAGGGAAACATGTTTTTTTACATTCATCTAAGCAAATGCTGTTTGACCTTAGATCTCCTGTGGAGGGAAGTGTTTATCTTCTCTACTTAATTTATTTGTGTAGCATCAAGAACATATATTGAAGTTCTCTATTAAAATTGTCTCCAGTCTTGCTCATAATGGCCTTTGGTTAACAAGATGCTGTTGAACATCTCTAGGATTTGTGATAATGAAGTTACTTAGTGTGTGAAACTAGTCGAATGGTCAGGGGAACCACCAGGGGGCATTAAAACAAAATATATGGGTAGAAAATTGTTGAAATATTAGAAACATGTAATATTCTATAAAAATCACAACTACAAATTAATAAAGAGGGAGGCAAATGATGGTAATAAAAAATAAACAGCATATCTAAGCTTTATTAGGCAGAAGCTAGGTAGACAGTAAATGATGTGTTAAAAGTAAAGTTTTTACTTCAGTGTGACCTGTGTCAATTTGGGACAGTGGAACAACAATTTCTAAGTTTCTTTTAAAACCAGCGCATTCTACGTAGTGATTCTAAGACAGCAAGAAAGCTACCTTTAAGTGGTAGTCCTGGGTCTGCTGACAGCAACAGAAGGAAGTGACTGAGACATTGTGCTTAGATTAAAACAAGGTGAATTCTAATTAGGAATCATTTCAGTGGAGTGAAAATATTTGCTCTGGACAGAGAGACATTGTCACATCACTCTGTTTCTGTGTTCTGGATAAGATAATGCTTTCTTGTTTTGCACCAAAAGAAAACTGACCTATTTTGTCACATTTCTGAAGACTGCAGTGCAGAAGCTGGAGGAAGAGCTGTAGATGCACATTTAGATAGCAGGTGAAACAGAACTTTGAGAATTTCTTACCCGCTAGAATGAGGGTCAGACTAACTAATGCTTATGTAGACATTAGAAATCAGATTCAACACACTTTTTCCTGAAAACAGAGCATATATTTCACATTAACTGTAGCATTCCAGTACCAGAAGGGGCTACAAGAAAGCTGGCGAGGGACTATTTACAAAGGCTTGTAGTGATAGGATGAGGGGCAATGGGTATAAACTGGAGAGGGGCAGATTTAGACTAGACATAAGGAAGAATGAGAATGGTGAGACACTGGCCCATGACGCCCAGGGAAGCCGTGGCTGCCCATCCCTGGAGGTGTTCAAGGCCAGGTTGGACGGGGCCTTGCGCAGCTTGGTCTGGTGGGAGGCGTCCCTGCTCATGACAGGGGGGGTTGGAACTGGATGATCTTTAAGGTCCCTTTGCACACAAACTATTCTATTATTCTAGTTTGCAGTTGGAAACAAAACCTGATTTCAACAAAACAAACATAAGGACTATGGAAGCCCAGCTTAACAGAACTGTGTTTCATGCAAGTTGGTTGTGTGTATTCAGGCTAGAAAACACAGAGCTTACAGAATTATAAAGATAATCCTCAAGATTTATTATTATTTCATTGTAAGAGAACAAACAATTGCAGGTAATACTTGTCTAGCTGTATAGCTGGGAGGCAGATAGTTATCTTGTTTCAGTCTTAATATATTGACGGAAGTACAGAGGAGAGGTGTGTTATCCTCTGTAGTGAAACCAAGTTTGTAGGTACAGGACTGTGAGGCAGACACTGCTCCATCGTGAGTTTGTTATTCTAAGCTGTAAGTTCAAGTAGCTGTGCTGAGACTCTGTTCATAAGCAAGAATGAACTCTTAAGAGTAAATGCCATTTACAGGCTTCCATTGCTCCACAAATACTGAAGTAATCCCTTTCAACTGGAAAACTAAAGAGGCAAAAGTGACAAACTGTCAAGCTCTCCACATGCTACACAACCCAAACATACTTCACTAACACCAAAGAATATTTGTTTTCTCAAGAAAATCATAGCTATATGACAAGTTGTTCTGGTCCTTCTAAGCTAGCCAGTAGGTCAGTGTTGTAAGGACTCCCATCTAGATGACTATACTCCAGACATTTGTCATCAGACAGCTGGTGAACACAGTTACTTCCTGTAAGCTGACACTGACTCAGATGGAAAAACATGTTCCTTCCTAAGTTTTTTTCATTTGGGCAAGTACAAATTGCATTTGTTGTTATTGCACAGGTGGAACCACTTTATAAGGCACTAGAAAGTGCTAGAACAGACAAGAAACTTTTTCTTCACGTGGCTGAAGTTCTGCAGATCAATAATACTCTGCAGAGCAAGCTGATCAAAACTCAATATGAACTGAAAAGTAAAGAAACTGAGCTCCAACAGTTGATGGTCTGGAGGTAAGATGAAATCCATGATACTACACTTGAGGAGAAACACGACCTTGCACTAACACTAGAGCTTGATGGCTTTACTCATCTATCAATATGAGCATTAATCACATGCTGAGCCAGCAATATCATAAAGATAGACTCATGCAGAGCTATATAAATGAGCTCTTTTCACTCATTCCCATAATAACTCTTTGACCTACTCTACTGTAGCAGGGATCTGCTTACCCAGGGTCATTATAGCACTTCTACAAACAATTTTTGCCATGAGGACAGCAGAAACCACCATCACTTTTAAGTTGCCTTTAGTAGCTATAGCAAGGAAAGCACAGGAGAGCTGTTTAAATTCCCCATGCAAAACTGAACGCTAGTAAGTAAAACCCCAAAGCCAAGTATAGGTGCAGTCAGAATGTCCTCATTATGCTTTACATAAACAGGCTTAGCCTGGAAAATAAGTTGTCCTGAAGTGTTTTTTTCCAAAACATCTATTTACCTTGTATAGTTATTTTGAACCTAATTTTAAATAAATGGAATATGAAATATTAAAAAACACATTCCAATCTTTAAACAATAGTGGTGCAGAGAGTATATCCAAGACAAAAGTATTTACAGCAGAATTTTTTTTCTATTCTGTGTTTTAAAAAAGTAAATCATTAAATATAAACATGAGTAACAGAATTTGTTTCTTCCCTTTAAAGGGAACAGTTAATGGGAAAAGCCAAGACAGAGGAGAACATGTATGATGAACACTTAGAGTCATTGAAGAAGCCATTTCAAACTGAACTGAAGGCTTCCAGAAAAGCTGACTGCCAAGAATCTGCTGAGGTGAGAATGGGTAGAATTAAAAGATCTCAATGGATGGTTTCCAGAGAAAGAGGTCTGCATTACAAATTTGCAACAGAACAAGGGTGGCTTATGACAAATATTTGTCTCCTTTTTCATTCTACATGGAGGGCAGACATTTTGGTGACTACACATAGTGACAATCCGTGCTATCTAACCTTTTCAAGTACCACTCTCTGTCTCCTAATAATATATACCTCATTGTACATAAGATCTAGACACGATTCATTCCAGTGACTTCCAAAGATGTAGCAGTCACCAGGGATAAAATACTGGTTTGGAAGTCTGGTTTGTTTCTTGGGGGCTGGATTGTAAAGCTCATCATAACCAGAGTATTACTCAGACTCCAGCATTCACATTTTCCCTTTTTTAGAAGGGGATTGAAGTCCAAACACAAGGTACTCTAGCACACTTGAGATACAGCAGATCCATTGGGTATGCTCCTTATTAAATGTTTTGAAGAATGAACTAATCCTTACAGTTAAAGTGAACTCACTTTTTTCTTTTTTCCCCTAGGTAAAGAAATCCCTTGAAGAATCTTGTAAATTGGCTGAGGATTCCCATGCTAACAGGGGACTGCAGTAGAAAGTATCAGAGGTGGAAAAATCATTGTCCAGTTACAGGGAAAACCCAAAGAGCTCAAGTCAGACCCTTTTTCAATAAAGGCAGATGTCCTGGTTGAAAACTCCTTTTTTCTCCTGCTGAGTAGGATTGCTGTTGATCCTCTGCAATGGAGAAAGACTTGAAAATAAAACTTACTCTAGACTCAGATTCTGAACAGAAGATGAAGAGATTGATAGCAGCTACAGTAATGGTGTGACTTCTCCTGTTATCCATCCCCCTCTCCCATATTAAATATGATGACACAGAGTCCCATCCCTCCATTGGATTTTTATAGTAGCATTTGTCCTCTTCTTCATTTTGTGGTTTGGCTATTAAATTACTGATTGGTCCAAATGCGGCTTGTGTAATGATTAGTCCCTTTCCTTCCTTCATAGCCACAGAACTTACAGTTCAACTGGCATCTGAGCCTTAATGAGAATCTCAGCTCTGCTGTAACTGTGCCACCAGCTTGCTGCCCTTTCCCAAGTGAGATGTAGGTTTTCTTAACTTCAGTCTCGTAGGGCAAGAAATAAGGATACAATCTGCAGTCATCTGCAGAGGTAGCTTCCTAAGTTGTCCTGAAGTGTCTGAAAAACTCCTGAAGTTTCATTTATTTCAACAATTTCCAGGAGACTGAACCTGGACCAAGGAAAATGGAAGCAATAAAAGAGAAGCATCACAAGAATTATGAGCAGGTGAGCTTTCTTGACCAGTCTCCTGAAGAGACTGATCTGATAAAATGTTCTAGGAATATCATTCTTGCATTGTCTTCAGTCACAGGACGTCCCAAATTTTGTGTCCAAGTTGAAAAGTGCACAGGGCAAGACCCAAGTGTTGTTGGAAAACTGACATGAAGTACAAGTACAGAACAGGCACCTAGAAACTCAGCTGGAAGCAGAGAGAAGACAAAGGCAGATGCTGGAAAATGAGGGTCAGGTAAGGTTGTAACAGAATGAAAAAGGGATGAGACACTCATGGAAAATCTATGGGGTTGTAGAAAACATGATAGAAAGATGCTGAATTCAGTCAAAATATATTCCTATAAACCTTACTGTATCTGCTTCAGAAAGTCCAAGTAATGACCTAACACGCACCCAATATGTATCTCACTTTATAGACAGACAGGAATGTTTTTTTAATGGTAGAACTCGGTTACATTGTGGGTTTTTTTATTTCTGTCCTCAAAAGAAGTACATAACAATTAATGTTACTTTTTTTCACTTTCTGGGTAGAAAAAGCTGTTGAATATCTGAAGAAATATAAAGAGACAGAAAAAGAAACTGAAGGAAGCCAGCATAAAATCAGAACAGATGAGACTAATTAGCATTAGAATAACTCAACATAACAAGATAGTATCTCAGGATATGCACCACCTTTCAATCTCAGCCACAAGTATCTTAAGAGTGAGGTGCATCCTTGGCCTTTTCAACTAAGTGGTCTTTATCATACTTCAAAAAAAAAAAACCCACCAAAAAGCTTTTGTCCCCCACAACTATTGCTTTTATCAGGCTCAGGACATCCATGTTAACCAATGAACCAAAAGCGTTGTAGCCAAGTAAATTGCCCCTCCTGAGCTGCTCATGTTACTCTGTATGTGACATCATGGAAAAACACATTTCCCACCCATCCTACCTGCCCCAAGAAATCATTTGTCCTTGCATCACCTCATCCTTGCACTACAGTACCACAACATCCAAATTGCTATAGCTTGCATGAATTACTACAGTAGTTTGGGGTGAAAATCTAGGGGTTTTGATGTTTTATAGAACAATAACCAGCATACAGAAAAAAACCCCAAAAATAAAGTAAGAAGTACCAGCCTGAGGTTTTAGGATTTGGTCTGATCAGCTGCAGCTCGCTGTGATTACAAAAGTACCTTAATAGAAGAGTATTTCTCCAATATTCTTCAGGCAAAGTTGTCTTACTTCATCATTCTCATGAGTTTGTGGTACTCAGCATCCATTTCCCTCCTTCCCAATGCTTCTGTATCTTATGCCATGTTAGATACCCCTCTTTACTTCATTCCAACCGAGAAGGCAACTTTGTAGTCAGGACCTCTCTGATATATCCTTTTCACAGTGATGGAAGAGGGCACCACAGGGAGCTCCTTCCCCTGCCTACAGGAGGAAGAGTGGAACAGCATACAACTCAAACCTTTCTCACATAGGGCTCAAAACTGAGCACAGCGTGCATTACCCCTTCTCTCTGCAGTTCTAATTACACTGTCTTCCTTAGGTCACAACATGCCTAGAAGGAGCTCATCGCTGCTGGTTCAAATCTAAGTTTGACAGCCCACAGCTAGAAGTTGTGACAACCCACCAGCTAAAGAACCCTGAGGGAAGCAGCTCTGATACAGGGATAAGGAAAGCAAACACATTCATTTCAAAGGAGGAACAAAGAAAATAGGTGAGGGAAATATTTGGTAACTGATTATGAGTCAGGATTTCAGTTTCCTAAACTTTCTTTTGTAGTTCCCTACACAGAGATGGAAAACAGACCCCTCTTTTAGTTTAGTTTGTTCCCTCCTCTTGCCAAAGGATGTATTAAAATGACAAACAATATTACAGGTACAAACTAGCTTCAAGGGACTGTTTCTGTGCTTGAAAGGTTCTGTTGCACATACTGCACATTTTTTTTGATGCACATTAACCAAATACTTGTCTGAAAGCTAAAAGCCAGTGTATTTTCTTCCCTGCATTCATGGCTGTTTCAATGGTCCTCCCTCCTTCCATACCTTTTTAAAAGCCCTGCTTACCTTGTTTGTGTAGATTCATCAACCTTCTCCATAACTGGTAGTTCTTAGGTAGCTGCGTAATTAGCTTTATATAGATGCATATATTAAACTGCTAAAACTTATCTTCTTGAGTAATGACAAAGATTCCCCAGTCATCAGCTTCATAAAATATTGCATCTTTTTCCAGGAGAAAAAGCAAGAAGGGCTTCCCACTCACACCTCCCTGGACAGCAAGCAGGGCACAGACCCAACAACCTCCAGCTCACCAGCAGGAAGGCCCACGTGAACCAGGCAGGAAATGAGCTCACTTGCATCACCTGCAGCCAGGAGACTCCCTGCTAGCACCCAGGTGCTGGAAGAATCAGGAGTTTACCTGATCTAACATAGTTAGATAGGTCTGCATTGCTAAATAGGCCTTGCAATTAGAGGTGCTCACAGGGCACCCATATATTGGGAACCTAGGAATGCTTGCTTAAACCATAAACTGGTTTGAATTAACTTGAACTTCTTGCTTTGTCTTTTTGACCTGGGTGATTTATGTGGGAGGCTGCTACTAACAACGCTACTATTTAGAGCTAAACAATTACTCTTTATGTGTCATTGCTGTAAGCTATTTGCTGTTGATACGCTACATCTTTGCTTTCATCACTTTGTTTTCTTCCACCAGCTTTAGACTATGGCCCAGCCGGTGCTACCAAAACAAATCTCAGTCTGGTTTGCAGAGGGCTCAGGGGAATTGCTGAAGACCAAGTCATGTAGCTGTGGCTGCATGCTGACATGACTGGGACAGGAAGGAACTGGCAGGACTGGCTGCTTGTAATGTAGATGATAGCTGGGTAATGAGAGAACATCAGCCTTGGGCTATCTTAGGAGCATATAAGGAATTTATGAGGTGTGTGATGTTATGCTACACATTATCTTGCCTCCATAAGAATTAGTGGAATCTGTTCAACCTGTCTTATGGTGAGCCTATCTTTGTTCCTATCCTGCTGTGGAACACTGAGGGAAGAGTTGAAGCAGATGCCTTAATGTCATGTGTTGAAGATGGTTATAACATGGATGGTTTTTATGCTTGTTTAACTAAGGATCAGCTCATCTTTGTCCTGGCTTACTCTTACATGTGGTTTCTAGTACAGCGTAGCTTCAGTAGAGGTCACGTTACACTCTGATCTGCTTCAACAGAGCTGTTTATTTCTGTGGGATACATACATGCTATTTGAAATACTTGTTTAGCAGGGAGGGAAGACTTGCATACTTCTGGAGCCTAGCAGGAGCCTGCGGACATACTGGAATTAGCTTATTCTGCTCCTCCAGAAATGTTGTCCTAAACAATAACTTGCATGATAGGACTTGGGATGAATTCATAGCAACTTGGACCTCTCCAGCTTGATAAAGGCTGTTCTAAGGAAAAGGGGGTGGCTGAGCACACTATCAAAGCTAATGCACACCTGATCTGTTAATTTGTGCTATTTAAAAGCCAGCCTCTGCAATATGGCTTTAGGTTTGTCCCAGTCGAGCTGGTTCCTTCAGAAATCACCTACCACGTGTACCACACCTGCTCTGTAAAGCTGCTCAGGTGGCTTAGCGTAAGCTGTGCCTCTCTGCCTCCAAAGCCCCCTTCAGGCAAACAGCGGTCAAAGCTGTCAGCTAGGTTTGCTTGCCATGAACTCAAATGGTAATCACAGCTGAAAACCAATCTGCTCCAATAACACCATTCCACGCTTGTGTTCATATTGAGTGCTTAAGCACTTGTTAGGCTGCCTAACAAGGGACAAACCACAGTGGCCTTTGCCTCTGCAAAAGAACGAAGTGTATGGCAGCTACCCTTGGATGAACAGCGTGTTGCCAAGGTGACAGCACCAACTACCCCTGTATTCCCTCTATGGGATTTTTTTAACAGTATATGATACACCTCAAGGGCTGGTTCATCACCCTTTCCTGGTTCCAGAATTCCCTGCTCTCAGCAGGGCCCTGCATCTGTGATTACTTTGTGTACTGAAAAGTGAATCATAGAACCATAGAATCACCAGGTTGGAAGATGCACAGGATCATCCAGTCCAACCATTCCTATCAAACACTAAACCATGCCCCTCAGCACCTCATCCACCCATCCCTTAAACACCTCCAGGGAAGGTGAATCAACCACTTCCCTGGGCAGCCTCTAAAAGTGCCCAATGACCCTTTCTGTGAAAAAATTTTTCCTAATGTCCTGCCTAAATCTCCCCTGGTAGACCTTGAGGCCATTCCCTCTTGTCCTGTCCCCTGTCACTTGGGAGAAGAGGACAGCTCCCTCCTCTACACAACCTCCTTTTAGGTAGTCGTAGAGACCAATGAGGTCTCCCCTCAGCCTCCTCTTCTCCAGGCTAAACAACCACAGCTCTCTCAGATGTTCCCCATAAGACTTGTTCTCCAGACCCTTCACCAGCTTTGTTGCTCTTCTCTGGACTCGCTCCAGAGCCTCAACATCCTTGTGGTGAGGGGCCCAGAACTGAACACAGGATTTGAGGAGCGGTCTCACCAGTGCCAAGTACAGAGGGATTTGATTATATTGCCACAGCCATTAAACTTGGTACTTTGTATTTATGTAGTGGCAGTTTATCCCAGGTTCAACACATCCTGTCACTTCTCCTAAACCTGCTTAGGGTTTAGGGTGTAACTGTGAAGGATTGTGACATGCTGTACTTGTGATACAGCACAACTGCGATGGATTATTGTATCCCAGTGCCCTTTCACTTTAGCACTGACTTAAGCTTCGACTGTGACTGCTTTAGCACAGGATGCAGCTCAGTGGATCACATGCAGGATGAAAGAGCTGGCTCAGCTGTCCAGGACATGGCTTGGATTGGATTCTTCTGCAGATGTGCTCTAGTCTGATTCTGTTGACTGAATACTTATTAGCAACTAAAGCACTTTGGGAAGCTGTGTTCTATTATAGCCCGCTTCCATTTGAAAGGAAACTAGCCCTGCAGCATGAACCACAGCCCACCCATTCAAAGCATCAGAAGCACATAATAGACTAGAACTTGTTATTTTCTTTAAACACAGTCATTCCAATAAAGATGTGGCACTGCTGCCACTTGCAGGTTCAATAACTGAGGTCTACATCACTAGCCTTTCACCCGGCTTGGTAGCTGCTAAGCCTCTCTTAGTTAGTTTATAGTAACATTTGCAGTAGTTAAAAATGAACTTTCTAAGTGGCGAAAAGGTTGGTCATATTTTTCCTGTCAATCTGTGGCCTTTCGTAACGAGGGTAGACAGCAAATGGCTTTCTACACTCATCAGTGTGTGCATTGAGTAAGCACAACAGTAAAGGTATGATTCAGTTTTTAGATAATTAGTAAATGTTTTTGTGAGCAGTCTTTTAAGTATGCCTTGAGTCAGTGTTTTATATAAAACAGCTCTTCAGCAATAAAGAGCTAACAAATTATCACAGTTAAACCAAACAGTTTGACAATGTATGTAGTCTGTTTGACCAAAACTGTTACTAGTTCTCTTAGTGAGGCTTGAGAGATATTCCCAGTGTGCTGACAGGTGAGGCCGGCACTGATTTCAGTGTTCCTTCCCTCTTAGTCTATTGTTCTCAGTCATTTATGACAGCTTTCCCAAACTTGTAATGGCTGGATTTCAAACTTCTCCTGTCTTGCTGTTTGTTCCTACAAAACAATTTATATTTCAGTAAAATGGTCCTTTCTGTGAAGTAGAGTTAGAAAAGATGCTGGGTTCGTGTCCTCGAGTGTTGTGTTCCTGCGAGCATCCTTAAAACAAGCCACAACCAGGTAAGCCTAAAAGTGGATATAGCGCATGCAAAAATAAATCCCGTACAGTACTCACACTCCAAGAAATATTTGTGTTTCAGACTCTCAGTCCCTTGCATGTGCTCCACTCCTTACATAAAGTACGGTGATGAAAGGTTCAGCACATGGTCACAACTTCATTGTTTGAAAAATAATTCAAAGTAAAGGCGGTACTGAAAATGAAACGTGATTTAAAACCTGCCCAATTCCACACTGGACAGTGCAGCTGTGGCTGTATCCTTAAAGCCTAGATAAGCACATGTATTATCTGTCCTCATCTCATGTTCTGTGCTTTGCTTTTCCCTAAGCAGGTAGAACATATTTGTAATACTGTGTAAAAGTGAAATCCAAGTAAAAGTCTGTTTATCTCATAACCATAAATGCAAGTGGGATACAGCTATGGACAAATCAAATTTCTATCTTCATATATATCTTTTTTTCCACAAGCATTTGAGAAAGCTTTACATAATTTGCATTGAGAGAAGTACTATCTCCTCCATCCACATGCTCAAAATTATTTAGAACATCCTCTCAGAACACTGTTTGCTGGCAGTATTAATTTTGAATCCATAGTGACTGTGTTTAATTAAATCCAAGTTTCTGTTACATGGTGCTTAAACACTATTTAGAAAGCAGTTTAGGTCATCAGCATTCAGACTGTACTTTTCCTTTTTATTTGGATAAATGCTAAAGACTCATATGTCCTAGGTTTAAAACTAAACTACTTTAGAATTATAGCAGCAATAGAGATGAGAAATAAAGTAATTCATAGTAATGCCCCATTGTTGGTCAATTAAGACAATCCTTAAAAAGAACTCACAACATTCCTCTCCATCAAGTCTATTTAAACGAATGTACAAGCAAGTGGAATTCTGAATATTTCAGACTTGGTTTTGTAGTAGAATATTGCCAAAGGAATCTGTGTACTGGATCTCTGGCTTCTGTTTTCTAAGCATTAGTTCAGTGAGAAGGGCTGTATATTTCCTTGGACATGATAAACTTTTCTTAAGAAGAGACAGGAGTCATTTCATAGAATCATAGAATCACCAGGTTGGAAGAGACCCATCGGATCATCAAGTCCAACCATTCCTATAATTTGGTGCAAAAAGGAAAAATCTGTGGGCTTAGAAGATCTGAACAAGCCAATGAAGGAAGGCTTCAATGGAAGAATTTCTACTCTAAGATGATGTAACATTGGCATAGCACATCAAAAGCAGTGCTGAGGTATCACAAGGAATGAGAAATGAAATGGAGGTAAGGGAGTAATTCCCTCCCTTTTCCTGCAGCTTATGAACAACCCACGCCAACATAACCCACATGGTTGTTTAATTTATAGTTTTGGCCCAGGAGCTGTATTTGGAAGATGCTGCCAAGTCCCAATTCCAAAGAAAACACACTGTACTTTTCCAAGTTAGCGAGACTTCCTTGGTATTTTTATCTTAGCTTTGTATTCTCGCTATGGTCCAGCATCTGTCTAGTGAGGGGGACATGCAACATTCCAATTATATTGTAATTTAATGTTTCATTTGAGATAAAATTGCCTTATCTTTAAAATTAGTTTAGGCAATTACACAAGACTGGTGTCTCAATCACTGACTGCAAAGATGTGAAATGGTGACAGAACACAAATACCTATAAAAGTGAGCTGAAAGCAAAGAGCAGGATTTAGCTGCAATACTGTAAGTAACAAGAGTGCTTGGGAGGCAACAGCAAGGTTTGTTTTCTGGTCAGCAAGCTACCTTGCTGAAAAATAATTTTCAGCATTATTCTGCTGTAGTGCATAATGAGTAAACATTGTCAGTAACCTCAGATTTTTTATTAACAAATTCAGAAGAACAAAGGTCACACCGATTTCAGTAAAACAGAAATCAATCTCCTGCAAATAGAACAGCTGCTCAAAAGATGAACTAGAGAATTCTGAATACTTTAAAGATTTTGAAATACTAAGTTCTCCATCCTCAAAGGATTTCTTCTATATTATAGTAAATAAACGCTGCACATTAAAAAAACCCTTCATCAACAGTGAAGATGGCTTCTTGAACAACTTCACTGGTAACCACCAGCTCTGATATTGCGCATCATAACTTTTCCCAGAAACAAACTGGGATTCAGTTTTCATGGTTTGATTCCATATACAGGACTGAACATCAGATTACAGAGGAATGCATCAAAGAAGAGCTAATACAGGCATGACAGTGTTGTACTTGAACAGATAGTTTCCATCTGTATGTGATCCAGTTCAAACATCAGAAGTAGAAAAAGCCCATAAAGCCAGAGACAGCACAAGCTGCCTCTGACCGTCTGCAGAAAGGGCTGTACCTAAAATCTGTTTCTTAGCACCGCGTAATCCAGAAGTTAACACAAAGAGAATCAATTCTGCCTGCCACCAAGCCTCATCATACAACGGCATAAGTATACAACATCTTTTGAGCCATTCTTGTATTCCCACTGCTGTGATAAATAAGTGACAAGTTAAAGGCAGTGTCTCTTCTCAAGTCTGTCTGATCGGTTTCTATTCCCTGTAAAAATAATGATTAAAAAAAGTTACCTATATGCAAACAAAGTAGAAAATGGAAACATAAGTAGCAATTACAGTGGAATCAAATCACACATGAATGGTTTATATAGGCTTTCAGCTGCACAGACACAAAAGTAGTATTCCTTGTGCCCTCCCTTTTTAATGAGCTTCCACATGTTGTCAATCACCAAAGAGATTTAGACCACAGGCTCATAAACCAGGGAAGTACTCCCTTTGTTTGTCTTTGTATGCAAAGTATCTGTTCCTGCAGTCATGATGGGAGTACTGCCTGAATCTTTTACATGGTCAAAAGATTCCTGCTTTGGGATCCCAATGCTGACCAAAACCCGTGCTCACTTGGGAGCCCTTCTCAGTTTCTAAACACACTTGTAATTTTTCTACCAACCCAAGCCAAAGCTAGGCAAAAGCTTTCTCTCAAGACCAGACTTACAAATCAATTCACATGATCTCCTACATATCAATTTGAGAGAAACAATGGCTTAGAAGCTCTCAGATGCCTAAGTACCAATACATATTGCTCCAGCATGCTGACTGATAGCATGCAGGCATATATAGAGCTTTCAGTTATTGTTTCTTGCATGTAATATGTATAAAGTTTAGCTATGTTTAGTGTATACTGTTTAGCTATGTAAAGTTGTATAGCAACCCTTTATGCTGCTACTTCAGCCTATTAGTAAGCCCTTCAAAATTCATAAACTTTTGAAATTAACAGCTGCATTACCAGATGACAATCAGATCTGGGCTTCCAATCACAGGGAATTACAACACAAATTGAAGGAGAGTCAACTACACAGATTGTGTGTATCTATTTTAGCTATGGCTGAGAAAAGACTAGCATTGACCTGACGTTACTCTCTGTAGGTCACTGGTGGACACCGTACCTCTAAGGTGAGAGGAGGAAGTTCAAGCACTTTTTGGTAATAGTGGATTGCCAGGTGCAGTAATCCCAGCTGGTGAAGGCTACGGCCGAGGTTGTAGAAAGACTCTTGACACGGTCCACGCAGGTCCAAGTACCGGTGTAGGAAGGAGAATCCCTGTACATGTATTACACACATTTAATAACAAGACAACAGAAGTAAAATACACTGGAGAAGAGGTGTTCAAATGTGTCCATTTAAATTTTTGCTCTGTGCTTCCCTACAAAACCACACACACATTGAAAGCAAAAAATAACTTATATTTGATCTCTGAGACCATAAAAACTGTGTTCTGCCACTGATAATGATGAGTGAGTCTATAAATAAACTAAATAGGCAGTTATTTGGCATAGTGACTTATGGCACAAGCTTGTTAAATACATACAGGTGTATGTGTCAATGTAATATACACCGAGATTAGACTGGTTCATGTTCAGAAGGAACATGCAGTCAAAGGACAGGCTAGAGCAAGATCTCATTGTTCTTAAACAATTCTTTAAAAGATAACCCTCCTCTACTTATCCTGGGGTTTAGAGGGCGAAAATAACCCCCCAAAAAACAACAGTCATTCCCTCTCCTTCACTCCTTGCCTTGGACAGCAGCAAGAAATGGTTTAAATCTAGAACTTTTCAGAATTCTACACAATTCAGAACTCCATAAAATACGTACTGAAACATTATTTCTGGAATGCAAGCATATTGTTTCCTTGATCTTGTGCTCCATATAAATTTTTACTCCAATACCAGCTATCAGTGAAATTATCAATATAACATTTTATAAAGTGGCCGAAAATGATCATCACTCAACAACAGCATGAAAAATTCATCCACCTTAAGCAGTAGGTGAAAGTTCATGTCCCTTCTTGAAGCCAGCAGATGTTTTACTGCCAAGTCTCCAGTAGCCAAACTTGAAACTAATACCCAGCAATTCCAATGCTAACAAATTTAAAGTTGAAGCACTCTGTAAGTGTTATACTTTCTTGTTTTGCTTTTAGTTTACAATTAAAATATCTGCTCATCTATTTAAAGTATCTTACTAGCAGAATCCCCTGTGTACATAATTCTATTGCCAGCCTAAGTCTGAATACCTGCCCCTTGCCTGTGGCACGTGGTGGTTCAGGGGAGCAGGACCCAACAGGGACTGTGCACCCATTCAGGTGATGATGTCCCAGAAGATGTAAAAAAGGGCAGTGCATAAGGTGACAGTGACCAGGCACCAGAGGAACCAGCTGGTCTCATTTACACACTGACAGGCTGTAAAGAGAGAGAAGTGATTTGTTTCTCATCTGTAGAATGTCACTGCCTGCCAGCGTGGTGTGTGATGGACCCTTCATGACACAAGGTTTGTGTGATGCTGTGGAAATAAAGTCTCTCTCAACACGTGACAGATGCTATAAAGATCAAAGGCATCAGACCGGAGCTACTTCCCCCACAGAACAAAGGAAAGACAAAGGGGCACGTGGTATTATTTTACATTAAAATACAGTGTTTCATTTGACACTGAAGGAGCCCTGGGGAAACTGAGGAAAGACAGACAGAAAAGGTGAACTCAGAAGGGAGAAACTGAGCCCATTTTCATCCTCTCCTATGTATTCTGTTTTCTTACCACTTTGGAATGCGATGACTTTTGTAAAAAAAGGAGGTTCTTTCTAGGGACCATGTTGGTAACAACAGAAGATATCTCTTTCAACACAAGGAATTAGTTCAGACACGA
Source organism: Piaya cayana (assembly GCA_013389865.1). NCBI lineage: Eukaryota > Metazoa > Chordata > Aves > Cuculiformes > Coccyzidae > Piaya > Piaya cayana. Next base: position 48,141 of record WAAB01025660.1, on the reverse strand, counting down.
GCAGCTAGTGATCATGGTTTAGGTCACAAATATGTCACTGTGCTTGAATTATTAATAAACTACATAGGAGTAAGAAAGGATGTAAAAACACCAAGTATGGAAAGGCAGAAATGAGAAGAAAGCAAGCAGGGAACTGACTTGCCAGAGGGTAACATAAATAGCACTTTGTTCAAGTACATTATAAAAGGAGAACACAGCAGCCCATATCAGAACAGCAACCTGATTACAGAAAGAAGTGGATAAAAATGTTAAAATTGGGCCAAAGTTGGCAAGTTCAGAATGTCTGAAGTTGGATACTGACATAATTGGTCTTGGTTTAAAGCAGCTGAGGACCTGTCACTTTGTCAAAATCAGTGCAAGCTACAGTTTTTCAGCAATTTCAGAAGCCATAGGAAGCTCAGAATCCTCACCCTACTTGGCCGACACTGAGCCCAGGAATTAAAAAGCATTTAAAGTTAATGAATATACTTGGTGGAGAGTAGAGGAAATTGCTTTCAAGATTCTGTTTGGGAATACTAAGCCCGTGGTTTGTAAGTGGACCTGACAGATGAAAGAAAAATGTAAATAAGGAAGCTGAAAAATTGAGGGTAACCTACACTGGAGTTCACAAGACCTTTACAAAAAGAGCTGTAAGAGGCACCCAAAAGGGAAAAGAGGAAAGGAAGACAAGGGGGAAAAAAAAGCACTCTAAATCTGTACAGTTTGCTTCAAAAATGCAATTTATAAGACATATTTATGAAGGGCACATGGCATATATTCTACTCTACAGCACTTCTTCATAGCAGGGAAGGGCAAGAAGGAAAACCTGGAAGAAAACCCAGACTAGTCATCAGGACTGAAATGAGTAATATCATCACAAACAGCTGGCAGCTGCTAATACCCGTGTAAGCAATCATTGTATACACACAGCAGAACAAGCTACATTTAACTAAAAGGAAGGTATTCAGATGGATATAGCTATAGATTAAAGGCATGGTCATCTGCGCTCAAGTTTTACCACTTCCCTCTTTTGAAATGCCACATTAATTGTGATAAGTTATTTAAACCAAGTATGTTGTAGGCATAAGCGTCTGCAAGATGCAAAGCCAGGAAACACTGTAGGTAAAAATAACGACCCTAACTCACCTGTACTATGAGAGCGTGCCTCTTCAACACGTATTTCTGGGAAGCCATATGGATGAAAGTCAAGCCAATACAAAGACTGTACAGAGGCTCATCTGGGTTTGTACGAAAGGCTTGCACATACTGTCCTAAAAGCAAATCACTGAATCAAGATGCTAGTTGTGAAAAGCATTTCTTAAGAATTTAAAAGCAAAACAGAAAATCTTCAGATTAGAAGTGTGAACCAACAAAATATACACCACAGTATACACCACATCAAAATACATAGGAAAAAAACATGAAAAACATATTCAAATTTCAGCACTCCTTGGATTCTGAAAAGAAAAAGAAAATTGAGATGTAAAAATGTAAGCAGAAAAGAATCAGACACAGAAGGCAAATAAGGTCCTTGCTGGAATTTATGTCCTCGAGACCAATCATCTAAAGTGTGACATTTAGAGGGCTTAACTGAAGGCAGTCAGGTTACTTCAGAGGCCTCCTCAAAATGCCCAGCCAACTGTGTTTGTTTAAATTGGTCTGTTTCCGTTCTTCTTACTATTTATTACCATTCAACTATGCCTGGAAGTTGGTTATATTTGCAACACATGCTAAACTTGAAACATGCCAGCTCAATTTTCTTAGTAGAACTCTTAAGCGATGCTTTCATTTGCATACAAAAAACCCACTGAAGCCACAAGTAATTTTCTGAGGTATTAGAAAAATGACTTCAATAAATCTTTCTCTGAAAAATAAACTTACTTTTTGTATTTTTTAATATTAGAACATGAATGACATTACCAAGAGCATGCTTGAAACTGCCAGAGACAAATGCATTATGCCCATTTAGGACACACAGTGCGTGATTATCGGGATTTTTCAGCATCAAGCGGAGACAAAAGCGATGGTGACGGACATCTTGAGATTGCATAGTAACTTGATTGAAGATGTTCCACAGCTGAGGTTTATTGACATTATCCATTACCATGATCCTACAAAATGAAAAGTATACAATAAATTAGTAAACACTAGACAGAAATACTGCAATAAAATCTCAGCATTTCAGGAAGATCATGAAGAAGAGACATTCAAAGAGCAGATCACGGACTGAGGCAAAATTGAGAGTGAAAGACAGAACCAACAGTTCTGGACAAATCAAACCAACCTAGTGTACTATGTATTTTTTTGAACCAGAGGCTATCTGAAAGCTCCTTTAGTTTCAGCAGCCTTGTCTGTTTTAGAGAAAGCTGAAAAGCGTCACTCTCCCTTTTTTAGGAATATTTTCAGCAGTATGACTACAGCCTCAGTGGCGGCAGTTACAGAAGAGACCGCCCTACCTTCTCAGTGCCCCACCTGATATAGTTGTATGCTTTTCTGAAGTTCTTGTCCAGGATTGCAGCAGAGAGCCCGAAGTATTCCAGCTCCTTGCGCTTCTGTCTATCATCATAAAATGAATAATATTCCAATGAGGAATCTACTAATAGCTCTGCCTCCTTGTACCGAGATAGGTCACACAAGGCATATATAGCCTTCAGGAGGAGGTTCCACCAGTCGTCTTTCGTCAGAACACTCGTGAGAACAGCAAAAATTGCTAAAAATATAGAAGTCAGTGAGTTGAGGAAATGAGAACAAGAGAGATGAACATGAAGAATAAAAGGTGCATACGTCAAACTGATCTTTTCAAAAACATCTCAGCATTAACAAGTAAAATAAAGTTTTTACTTTTCTCAGCTTACTGTGCAGTTTGTTGAAACACTGCCAAAGAAACAGTCAAAACTTGGTAATAAATGGCAAGAAATATAGACAACTCAAGCTGTAAATATACTCTATGGATGCAGTGAAGTTACTGTTCCTAATCTACCACACAGTAGATTGCTTAAGATTGTGAAGTCTGGTTCAACCAATTCTGGGCCAGTTAAAAAAATCACTCAACTTTTAAAACATGTATTTCCATTATGTTCTAGATTAGGGCGTGTAATATTGGCACTGAGGAGAACGTTGGATGACGCAAACCCTAGAGGTCCTTCTCAACATGAATTATTCTGTAATCTTACTGTTTTCCTCTGAACGAGGATTGTTACCATAAGTTATACTAACTTCATTTTTACTGCCTTCTTTGACCTAGAAATAAAGCAATGTTAACATGAACTGCATGGATTTCATATGCAAAATAACAACATTTCTTTTCAGAACTAAAGAGTTCATTTTGTTGCTTTGTTTTTAATAAACATTTGTTACCTTTTGCATCGCAATTTGCTGTCTCTTGGTCGTCATTGTCAGAAATTTTGTCCCTCGACACCTTAATAAGATACAGATGTCTCTCTCCAGATTTGGAACTAGATATCAAACACACCTGAGCTCTGCTCATTGCCACCTAGAAACAAATTTAAGGGCAGTATTTCAGATTACATTAGTACATCTGATGACAAAGACAGTTTTGCAGCCAATTCATCTTGCTCACGTTGCATGCCAAACACCACAAAAGAGAGAATGAGAGAGAACATTACCAAGAGGAGTATTATCTCTGCATTGTCTAATGTTCCAGTGCAAGCTAGGCAAAGGAAAGCTATAAACCCTTTAAATTACTTCAAAGACTTTTCTTGGGACTGGAACACCTCTGTATATATTGAAATCAAAGCCATTTGTGTAGAGGCATAACAACCCCTTTCTGTTTCAGCTCCAGAAATACTTGGATAGTCAGCTATTCAACCAGTGTAATACAACTGTAATAGCTCTGACCAGATGGGAAAAAAATGAGGTCTAAATATTCCCTTCCCTCACTCCTCACTTTAAAACGAACTAAAAACAATTTACACATCACCGCCACGGTATTTACTGGCCTCACAGATTCTTCTTTGGCAATTTTATCACAAAAAAAACCCCTAAAAATATTTAAGAAATTTGAAGGAAAATTTTTGAAACAGAAGTCAGTATCAACACCTCAAGAAAGCCCTACGCTGACAGCTAAAAAGGTAAGGAGAAGCTTTAGTATTCAATGTGCTCTATGTACAATGAGAAACAGGGACTTGAAGTCCCTGTATTAATAGTTACACACACAAGCCGTCCTCTGTTCTGAACGCTACAGGCAGGAACAGCAGTATTAAAGGCTCCCTGCAAGACCTAACAAAATTATGAAACTATCTGCATAAAAAACCCAACAGCTTTCCTCCTGAGTTTGTTTTTTCCATATGTTTAAATCCAACTCATAGCTGTCCAGTTTCTTAAAGCGTAGCTGGAAATATCAGCTTACCTTCAACAGCATTGCCAGCATTGTAAGTATAGTGTCTACGTAGCCATACATTTTGCCTTGGGAATACAACAGGGTTGAACGATGCAGGAGTAACTTTAATTCCTAAATAATATTGAACATTATTATTCAACCTCTTGCATAGAAAGTGAGTTTAGAAAACAAACAATATTGACTCAACGCAGTACTAACAGGATTGCAAAAGCTTCTAGATAGCTGAGGAATATTAGCAGCAGCAGGTAAGATCCCTCTAAACTGCCCTGCAGTGGCTGCTCTTTGAAACTCTCAAATTTCAGAGAAATGCAGCATAGCTCTTTCCTGCAGTGAAGGTGCTGCTGGAGAGGGGATACAGAACCTTTGCTACAGCATCAGTTACAATCCAGAAAGGCCAAACCACATAGCTCACATGCAGCAACTGCTGATCAACTTGATGCAAAGTAACTGGCATCAAGACGGTTCTTGGTGGCCAAGAGCTTGTATGTTGCACAGAAGCAACCAGATGGGACAGGGGAAATACTGATAAAATGTTCAGGAAGAAAGCACTCCTGATACTCTAATGAATCACTCGCTGTGCTCTGAAGGTGCACCATGCTGTAGCTAAGTAAATCTCTATCGCTGGTCCAATATATTTGACACCTTTGACCACTACCGTAGTTTAGCAGAATAACATATCCTAAACTGGAAGCAAAGAACACTTTACCTACCTGCTGGGCAGCGTTGGCATCCTGAGCCAGTGTATCTGGATCATACATTGGTTCCAGAGCCTCCAGAGCTTTTTCAGGTCTGCCCAGCTGCTGCTGAAGTGTTGAAAGTGAGATTCTTGCATCCAAATGCAATGGAGCAAGATCAACAACTTTGGCATAGCTCTCTGCAGCACGCTCCATGTGTCCCAAAGCCTTCAAGCACTCTAAAAATACCATTAAAAACAGAATACATTTAAATAGCAGAAAAAAGAAGATTTTAGAGCTAGCAGAATAGTTAACATGCTTTCCAGTTATTTTTTCAGTTAAAAACATCAAAACCATGAATTCTTAAAGTGAAAACATTCAGAAATACGCATCCACAGTTTCACTTAAAGCATCACCAGTCGACACAGGATGGAATGAAGAATACATGCTGTTTCACTGACACGAAAATGAAGTATTTTTGGCTGAAATCCATAAACTTCTTGTCATCATAAACTCCATTTATAGTTTTGCAAACACCAATTATTATTCAATGTGAATCTAAAATTCCTGTGATCCAAGACAAAGATCCCTGGAAATCCTCAGTGTTGCATCACCACCATGTGACCAGCAGTCTCGCTGCTTCTCACCTGCATGCCGAAGCCAGACAACAGCCAAGTTGTATCGTTCTGAACAGACAAGGGCACTCAAGAGAGGCAGTGCTGAGTTGTATTCTCCAACATCCAGAAATGCTTCTGCAACGTCCAAGTATAAGTCACCCATTTCTTCAGGATTTTGTTCCACCAGAGTGGTCAAAAGAGGCTTTGAAAAAAACACACAAAACACTAAAATCACAAATAACCAATGAGAACACTTCCTTAAGGTATGGTTAAGATATTTTACTTCCACACATTTCACATCCAGTAGATGAAAGCAGCCATGAGTGAGGAGTGCTCTTTATGAAACAACAGTCTGCATATTTAACAGAGTTTTAAAACAAAGTGAAGCCGTGTTCCCTAGTGTTCAACAACTTTGCAATGTGGTCCTGGGCCTGCACAGCATATAGGCTTGATTGGTATGGTTTAGTAACACTTCCACTGGAGGCATGATTTATAAGGGCAAAAACAGTGGTTCTGCTACTACAGGCTTGGTAGGCATCTCTCCTGGAGGAGGAGAGAAGCAGAAAGAATCTCCACAACTCTGTCAACAGCCTCAGTCGTATGACAATAGGAAAAATTACTTGCTTTGGCAATCCATTAGAACATCCCCCAACTTTTCAGTTAGTTTCTACTTACATTCAGCGGCTCTAGGATGTTCAGGTGAACCAAGCACACCATCAGCTTGACTGTGATGTCTATGGGAATGCCCTCAGGTATGCAGCAGGTGACCTTTTCCACAGCTGTGAGAAGATTTTCTTTGTGAACCCATAGTCTTTAACAACTGCTTCACAAGCTCCACATGCACTCCACGCCACATTCAGCTCCAGTGAAGAAAATATATTCCCATCGACTCTAGCAAATGCTGGTGTAGGCCTGGCCTCTCCCCTTTTTTTATATCTTTCCTGATAGTTGGAACAACTTCTTCCTTCTCTTTCTGATCCCAGCAATTTCAGCTGAAGTAACAAGTGCTGTCAGTCTGGATTGACTTCAACAGCAGGATGACACAGAATATGTTTAGAGCCTTCAGCCTCTTCAGATGCCCTTGCTTCATGAGGTTTTCCTTTAGCAATTTATGCACCTGTACCCTCTCCTCCTTGCTTTCTGAAGGAAATACCTTGCATTAAGCTATTTGTTGTTATTAAGCTAAGACCTGTGTATCATGGACCTTGCTGTGTGCACTGTCAAAAACAGTTAACTACAGAACTTTAAAAAATAGAGACAGAATGCAATCCAATAAGAATGCACACATGAGACAAAGCAGTTACCCATCACAATGCCAGCAAATTACAGGTCACACGGTAAAATTATGGTATTATGTTTCCTTCACATGAAGTCACAATGCCTCCTTAGCTACCCTGTTTAAGTTCTCCTTCACCTTAATTCTTACACCAGACATTCAAAGGGTGATTGCTATAAACTGAGAAAACGCTGATTTCCACCATAAGGCTTCCCTATTACCTTCTATATCCACACCCCATTACTGCAAATCACAACATGCAGACTACTTCATCATTCTCTGAACGTCTTAACGTCCAGCACAGGAATAACTATTCACCTACCGACAAATTCTTACAAAATGAAACATTTTCTTTTCAAAGTGGGTAAGCCTTGGGGGAATGCTTTTGGGTTTGGTGACGGGCTGGGTTAGAAGTACATTCTGAATGAGGAGGACAGTATACAAGAAACCTCTTTTTGGATCAAGCCCTATTTCTCTGCCATCAGAAACCTTTCCTAGTGTTTGTATGATTGCATCCTGGTTCCTGACCACATGATCAGCACACAGTTTTGTATGAAATTAAAAAATCAAATTACTTACCTGCAGCACTGGATTCAGCAACTGGATGATTCTGGTCATCAGCCACTGCTGTCTGGTCTTCCTGAGTTTCTACTGCTGCCCCTGTATCTTTTTAAAAAGATTAACAGATCACCCTAGTCACACCAGGCAAGCCAAAAGTTACTTGATTTAAATTCATACTTGACTGGTAGCTCACTCTGAAAGTGGATTTTTTTTTTTAATGAAAGACAGCAAAACAGGAAGCACTCAAAAAGTTCTAAAACAACAGAGGATGGGGAACCAAGCTCTTGAGTAGTTTATAAGTTTTGTCTTACAACATTACAGAGGTAACTTGGTAACACTATGTTTTAATTTGTAGACTCATTATAGTTTTGCTTCCTCTAAATCATATGTTAAAAGTCTATCAGGACAGTTGTTCACTGATCAGCTGTATTTCAACCTGGTCCATTAAAGCAAAAAGCCCACAGAAGTATCTTACCCCTACAATGGGTTTGGACTGGACTGCTGAAACAACCTATCAGTTTAATCATAGTCAGCTTGCTGTGATCATTCTACAGCCCAAACAAACATTTTCAGACTAAAGAAGGGACTCTCACAAAGCAGGTGTTTCAAACACAACCTACTTTATTCAATTAGAAGCTAACATCCCTGGTTATCAAAACATTTAAATGTTTAATACCAGAAGTAGGTTTGATGAAGATTATTCTCAGGTCAAAGGCTGATATTCTTGAGTACAGATGCCGCTATACTTATCTAATTTTTTCTTCCAGAAGCTATTTAGCTGGCAGAAATAACTGGCCTGATGTGAACACTCCAAGGAATGTTTAGAACTTTAAAAGGCCTCCAGTTGCCTGGAGAGCAGTCCTTGTCCTTAATGAGTCAGCAGGGCTAATTGGACAATAGAGTAACTCCTTATAGAAAGCTGAGGTCATGCCATGTAAGTCATTAAAAACACCAGATAAAGTTCCAAAAGAGAAAAGCCGGTCAACATGGATCAAAATATACCCAAGAGTTGCAAAGGTAATGGGAAGAAAGATGTCATACTAGATGAACAGCGAGGTCATACTAACCGTTTGTTAGCTACTTACCTTTTTTCTCTTCGGTTGCACTTTTTTCTGATGCTTTCTTCTCAAGTACAATTCCTGCAAAATCTGTAATAACCTAAACCAGATAAGTAACTTGGATCATTTTTAAGATTTAAAGGATATATGGAGTAAACAGCCATTATGGCAGTTGTTTTAGACATCGCAAATGTTATCAGATGTAAAGCTGCACTTGTTTCACACAGGGTTAGCTGACTGGTATAGAGCTTGATCATCTCATGTCCTTGCCCACCATTTTTTGACTACTTAGATGGCCCAATCAGCATCTGCTTACCAAATACAACAGTTACTTTCATCACAACTAGAAAAGCTTTAAACCTTTATAGCTATTTTTAATACCTTACTGAAAAAGAAAGGAAAGCACCAAGTAAACAGCGGAGCTCTCCACAGATCTTTCCGAAGTGCTTCAAGGATTCCTCCACCTAACACATCGCAAGGAAACCATATGGTTTGTCTCAGTTAAAAGACTAAATAAATAATATTCACAGCTACATACAGAAATTTTTTAACAGCTCTGGTCATATACATCATGAATAACGAGTTAAAAAAATAGAAACCAAAGAGACAATTGAAGACATTCATTTGCCAGTGGGGAAATGCAAGGGTGGAAATGCACATATGTAAAGGACCATTGGTCTAAGACCCAATGCAGTTCAGTATTTTCTTAATGAATTGAAAAGTAAATACTTGAGTCATTACTGTTGCCAAAACAAGAGTGAAGTGAGTAGACACGGAGTACATGGCCCTAAGAGATGACTCTATTAAAATACTTTTTAAAAAAACTTAGTTTACTAACTCAAATACAGTGCCTACTATCCAGGAACAGGAAACATAACCCCAGGGAAAGACCTGAGGAGAACCATGAAGAAGAAACAGGGGAACAGTTCTACAACCGAGAACTGTATTAACAAATCTGGCATCTTAATATTGCCTTTGATCTTTAAAATGGGTCAGAGAACAGTCAGAGGAAATATGCAGGCTCCCGATGCTTTGCATTGACATAGCACTAAACAAAATCTTGAGGTTTAAAAAAAAAAAGGAGGTAATTTAATATCAACAAATAAATAACATTCGTTCACAAGGAGAGTGTCTCAACTAATAGCATCTCTTCAATCTATCTTGAAAAGTATAACAACAGTCAGATACTAAAGCCTTTCCTCTCAAAGTCAGACCAAATCAACTTTGAAACATGCCTCAAAAGTGAGGGTTAAAAACCGCCAGAACAAATTTGGAACAGATAAGCAATATTCTCCAATTCCTGGTGCTTTAGAGTCAAGACGTATTGTCTTTCTGGAATACAGGCTTGATGCTTAATGCATCAGTTATTAGTCATAACACAAGTATGCCAGATAAAGCACAGTCTGCATTTGAACCATTAGACCATCAGTGTCACCCTTTTAACCCTCAACTTGGAGAAAGCCCTTGGCTGGTAGCACTCACAAAGCCAGCTCATAGTTCTTCTCTGGCTACTCAGATTATGGCAGTTGTAGAGGAGGAGAGAAATGATCCTCAAAATTTAAACCTGCAACAGGTTTAAAAACATGTCTATCATTCCCCAACTTATTAAAACAAGTCACTAATTTGAATGCCAATTATTACAGAAGGAATAGCAAACAATGTGTATCTGATCAGTTCTATCGCTATAGAAATTTTAACACTTTGGGAATATAAACTGGCTGGCAAATAGTGCTGAACACAATATAGAAACACACTGAATTCACCATACCGCCAACGCTTTGTCATACTGTTTGGAAGAAATATATAGCTCAGCTGCAATGTTAACATCTTCCATGGAAACAAGGCTACGGTGTTTAGTAAAGGCTTCTTCTATTATGTCAATCGCAGAGGTCACATCATTGGCTTCATAATAACTCCTACAAAACACAGATGTGAGAGAATAAGTATTTGAGATAATTGAAAGTATGTACCTTGAACACTAGCAAAAGGATTTTCAATTTAATTTTACTTTTGCCTATTAACAATTATTTTCATTAGCAAAAGTAAGTTAAAAAGACAATGAGAAAGGGCGTGTGTTTTCTTTCCTTCCAACGGTTGACAATTTTTATGTATTTCCAATAATGACCACTTTTTAGGGGCATTACTGGAATTTTCATCACAATATCCACCACCACCTTGAGCCAGGTAACAATAATGTACCATATTAACCTGGTTTTAGAAGAAAAAAAAGACTATTTAGAAATTATTATTTATATTATTATTATTTAGAAAAATATAATAATAATAATATTGTTACAACACACATCCTTGCATTCTTCTGGTGCATTTCACAACCACAAAGATCAAAAGACTTAAAACTGTTTTGAAAAAGGCCAATAACAGCTTTCTACAAGTACAAAGCAGTTTTACAACTTCCTAAAATCTAGGATAAGAGAGCTACACACTTGAATCACAAGCCTTCTCTGTTTCATGCAAGGTTTTGTGACTTGACCTGCTCTCACTAACTGGCAAGGTTCCCAGGTCTCTACTAATACCACACAGATGAAAAACATACTGCATTTTTATAGGATGGTATACTACTGGCGTTCTTTCAGTAATCAGTATTTGCATTTCATTCTCTTACTCCGAGAGAATGCAACACTTTTAAGATGATGCTTTGACCCCACACAGCATAATTAATGCCAATAATGTCAGGCTTTGGAGACATCACAACAGATGCTTGTGTGTGGGTCACCACCAGCAAAATCACCTACATTGCTGGATCTCGGCTACATACCCAGCTTGAATCAGCTGCACAGCTAATTAACACCAGCTTTTGTGATTTGGTTTTCCAGAGTTCCTCAGTATTTTTAAATCCAACTTACTTCGCCATGTCTCTAGCCAACTGCATAAAGCGCTCTCCATCAGAGGGAGACAAGAGATTCAAGATACGCCTGTAGCCATCCATAGCCATCTTATGCTCCCCCAACTGCTCATACAAGCTTGATCTTTCCCACAGATAACGCACATTGGTTGGGTCGTATTTCAGAGCTACAAAAAAAAAACTATATTAGTAATCTAGCTTAGGAAAAGGCAACAAGGGATTTCACATTCATTTCCCCGACTAGATGAATGTTAACAGACAGGTACAAGACTTTTTTGTTAGAAAAGAACACCCTGTATTAAAGACTTATTAATCTTTTACCAAAATCTAGGCAGAGGTACCAAAATCTTAGGAAAGTCCAGCAAACCAAATTAGAAAGCAGAAGAAAACAACCATTAGCACCTAACATTTACTTTAAACTATTAAAATGTTTAAACTATTAAAATGTTTGCTACGCTACCTTTTGTGTAGCAAAAAACAGTCTGTTTAATATTGTCCTGTTCCAGTGACATTTCTGCTAGTCTAACCCATTCCTCAGTATCACTAGGATTTAAGTGAGCTGCAATCAGTTCAAACTGTAATGACTTCTCCATATCACCCTGGTCTTCATAGATCATGGCAAGAGTGGAAAATGGCTCATGAGCAAGAGGAGCTGTGAAAAGATTAAAAAAATGATTAAGAACTATTGTTTTAAAACCACCTTGAAAACAAACAACTTGTCTTTCTGCAAACAACTGATATCAGAATTACATGAAACATCAACAGCTCCTTTCAAACTCCGAAAGAACTTGCGCACAAGCTTCCAATTCTATTTTATATGTTATTAAACAGACTGACTGCATCTAACAACAACCATTTATAGCAGTATTCTACATTGTAAGACAATAAAGCTAACTCTTTAAAGCTAAGCAAAGGCCCAGGCCTCAGCAGAATGAGGGTGCTAGTTTCCTTTTATAAACAAAATAATAAAGGAAATGTACTCAGTCTTAATTCCATGCTGCTTATACAGAAACTTTCCTTGTACTGAGTATTTCCATCACCAATGAAGCCACAGTGAATTTTCCTGATGCACGTGGCAGTCTTGCCCCATCCTTAAAGCCAAAAAGTTTTACCATTCTAATATACCTTGTCGAATGATTTCCATGCACATCAGAATAGCCTCCTCACGTTCTCCTCGAGCAAACCTGATATTGGCCTCTCCCATCAGACCCCTCAAGGCGCGAGGAAGTTTGCTGCGAGGTCTTCTCTCCTAAAGGGAAAAGGGATATTATTTCCACTGAGGATTCAGTTGTGCCCAAATTCAGGAGACATCGGTCACACTTGTTCTTAACAAAACCTAATAACCAGTTGGTTAACTGACCAAAATACTTGTGAGTTTTTGTAACTGCCAGAGTAACTCTGATACCTAACACAAACACAGCCCAGACACTGGAAAAGCTGATTTAATTATTTTTGACAGTTTTCAAACAACAATCTACAGTAATGTTTTTTAAAAAAACAAAGATAGGTAACACCAACAGGAGCAGAACTATCCCACATGGAATTATTTTCAGGCAAGCTTCTTGGCAAGAAGCTACAATCACACCAGCTGGCATTTATTTATACACTATGCTTCAGGAGTTACAGGGAAGTTACTTGACAGTTTAAATACTTGCTTTCATCATTTTCCTGGTCTCTCGATTAAGCACCATCTCCAACACAAAAACATCTCCAGCTGTGGGTTGCTCTGTAGTTTCTTCTTCCTCTTCTTCTTCTTCCTCTTCCTCTTCGTCGTCCTCCTCCTCTTCATTTTCCCCAAGCATGGAGGCAAAGACCCGATGAACAGATTTACTGACGCCATCTGAAGTTTCTCCTGGTTGGGAGAGAAGCAAAAAAGGTTTATGACATAGTCAGGAGTACACGCTGCTTATCAGGACAAGTGCAGTGAAAACGGAATTCCTCATCATTAGTAGCCCACTTGGAAGAGCTCTTCTGTAAGAGAAAGGCCTGCAGAAATGCAGAGAAAATATTAACAACCTCTCATTTTAAAACTCTACATTATTCATCACCAACGCTCAGTATACCCCAGCTTCTAACATTTTCTGGATATTTGAAATGAAAGCATGGAGGAGCATGCAGAACGAAGCAACAGGTTACTCAACATTTTTCTCAATCCATACAAGCACATTAAGCAATTTTCAAGCACTGAACTGGTTCTCAGCTGAAGAGGCTAACTGAGCCAACAATTACACAAAACAATAAAGCAGTAACCAATTTTTAGAAGTAATTGAAAACAAGATCTTGTAACCATTCAATCCATGACAATAAGTACCTTATAATATGTGTAAATGCAAAATCCAGATTATTAACATTTCTCCAGGAAAAGAAACAACAACATTCTCTAAAATAAATAAGAATCTTATGTTGTATGTCTAAATAAATATGCTTAAAGCACATAATTATAAAAATCTTCACTTTTTTTAAATTATAACTTTTCATTACTAAGTTAATCCAGGGTTGTAATGGCCCACAAGTCTATATCCATGCAAAATATCAAAACATGTAGTGTTCAAAGGTTTCATCTGGGGGACTGGCCATCTAAAGACTTGATAAAAGAATAACCACGTTATCAAGTAGGGACTGAAAAATATATCTATCATGTATTGCCTATAGGCAAGAGGGAACTGGGTACTATACCTGAGTTAATGGAGGGGTTTGGTTATTTTTTTCATGACTTGGTTATATTTGGTTACTTTTATTTTGACTTGAATATTAAGCATCTAAAAAACAAAACTTTTCTTCCCCCATCTGAAAAAAACTTAATTATTAATTTAACTTCCCCTTCATTTCAGTCTCCTTGGCTACTGGAATCAACCGAAGATTGTAGAAGATTAGCTCTGAAAATCCATGTATCAAAAGTGATTTTAACAACATTTTCTAATGTTTTTCTGCTGAATATCCTACATATGATTCTAATAGCAACTCTTTAAATACTGATGTTCATATGATTCTAATAGCAACTCTGTAAATACTGATGTTATAAATACTTTGTTGTTTCTGACAACTCTTGAGGGTTCTGCATCCTCTGCAGCAAGAGTGAAAGTCACACTGTTACATAAATTTATTAGGATATGTTTTTTAATTAGATAAAGATCCCATGAACAAACAAATAACAGACTGGCTGGAATACAGAGCAGAAAAGAGCAGTTTGGATGTATTTCAGAGACATCAGCAAAACGAAGGGGTTAGTAAGGGACCACAGTTATCTGGCTCCAATAATACTTTCAATGCTCATTTTCTGTCCTTCCAGGATGAGGTCTGGCCATTCTTTCAAAAACGAGGTGCCACTGACGCACATTTCAGGTGAGACAATTTAAAGTCTATTTTTGAGATTGAAGAAAGGAAAAAAAACCACCCAAACAGAATTATGAGAATTTGCAGTGAAAAGCAGCAAGACGAGTCTAAGAATCAACCCAGAGAGATCAAAAACTGCACTTTGCTTTCTCACTTGGCAATCCCACAGGAAGATGGTGCACTGCTTCTGAAAAGAAGGTGCCTGGAACAGACTGCAGCACTCTAAATCCCAAGCTCAAATCCAGACCCTGAGGAATGGGATCAACAAGCATCGATACAAATTAGAGAAGGGCAGCTCCTAACCCTTCCTGCAAGTCCTTTCACTCCGTAGGAATCCGAAGGAAGTCAAGTTTATTTTGCAAAGGCACCTAAGGAGGTATTACTGTCCCCATTACTGCACAAAGCAAGCTAGTCAGGAACCCCGTAGCTAGGAATATCCAACAGAAAATAAGGAGAGAAATAAACACACACACTCTAAAAACACAAAGACAGAGAAAAAAAAAACCCTTCTCTTTTTAGCTATTTTATTTCACTTTGGATGACAACAGAAGGCGGCGACAATCACACAGCAGAATGAAATATCCTGAAATATTCCAGTGATGAACAGCAAAAAAAAAAGCCAAAACAGACTGAAGACTTTTTAAGGTAAGTTAAAAACTTCAAATTACTTGTAATTTTTAGAGAGAGTAAATAATCAAGACTATGTGATTATGAAACCAGGAGGGGAAAAATGGGGGTTTTCCCAGACAAAAAAGATGGCAATTTGGCCTGATCCAGCCCCTCAGAAACACTGAACAAAGTTAAAACTCTGGCTATAACTGCGAACATCCTGCAAAGAAACACATTCTAACAATGCACTTCAATACCTACAGGTTCAAAAGAGGCAGCCAAATATTTAAAGATGTCAGCTATCAAAGCGCAAACACTTTCAATGACATTGTAAACACATTTTTTACAGAAATTTTATTAACACTTACCGTCAGTTTCATCCTGACTTTGGGATTTTTTTGATGCCTTTCTGGACGAAGATGGAGCCTCTACATCATCGGTGTTTTCCTCTGCAGATGCATTTTCACCATCCTGTACACACCAACAATATTAGTTATTAGCTTTATAACATGACCTGTTCCTATTTCCCGTAATATTTACAATTCGCATTTAGACCCCAGGTTCCCAGCTTTCACACTGCAAGCAAAACAGGTGGAATAAGTGCTATATTTTCAAATGAACAAAACCCAGTATTACTTGCTTTCAAGACATTTATATTCTAGGCAACATGAGGTGACTCAGCTGGTGACTGTTTACATTGCTTTGACTGAAGAGATGAGTCCATCGCTTATTTAGCGTTCCCATGAGGTAAGATGACTTCGGCGACTGTATTAAAGAAAAGGTTACAAATGTGTGACAAAACCTTTTAGAAGCCTGACTTTTTAAACTCAAAATGAACCATCAAAATAGCACTTGTTGCCCTAGAATATCCCTTGTCCTTCCATGACTGCTGAGTTATGATGAATTCGCTCTCTGAAGACCAGCAAACAGAGAAATCCAGTTGCATTCTGACATAGAGATGGCAATGTTAAAGACAACACTCCAATCAAACACATGGAATTTCTCCTAGTATGTCCACTTGCTTACTTGTAGATGCAAATCTGTGTCTCCCCGTATTTATTGCTGTCAAGAAACCATGACAATTATCAAAGAAGTCAAAGGAGGTCTCTTCCTCAGACCTCACAATGAAGATGGGGCAGCAGCAAAAATATAGGCAGGACGATTTTTATCACAGAATCATAAAATAGTTTGGGTTAGAAGAGACCTTTAAAAAAAATCCACTTCCAACCCCCATGCAATGGGAAGGAACACCTTCCACTGGATCAGGTTGCTCAAAGCCTCATCCAGCCTGGCCTTAAATACTTCAATTTCATAGAATCATAGAATCACCAGGTTGGAAAAGACACACAGGATCATCAAGTCCAATCATTCCTATCAAATACTAAACCATGCCCCTCAGCACCTCATCCACCCGTCCCTTACACACCTCCAGGGAAGGTGAATCAACTCCCTCCCTGGGCAGCCTCTAACAGTGCCCAACGACCCTTTCANTTGCTCTTCTCTGGACTCCCTCCGGAGCCTCAACATCCTTCTTGTGGTGAGGGGCCCAGAACTGCACACAGGATTCAAGGAGCGGTCTCACTAGTGCCGAGTACAGAGGGAGAATAACCTCCCTGGACCTGCTGGTCACGCCGTTTCTGATACAAGCCAAGATGCCATTGGCTTTCTTGGCCATCTGGGCCACTGCTGGCTCATGTTCAGTCCCTGTCAACCAACACCCCCAGGCTGTTCTTCGCCAGGCAGCTTTCCAGCCAGACTTCTCCTAGTCTGTAGCTGCACAGGGTGGTTGTGCCAAATTTATATCAGAACCTGCTCCTGCACATTGCCCCAGCCTGAAGAAGGCATTAGTGACTGTGCCTAACAGTGACTGCCACCAGACTTTGCCAAGCCCAGGGATGGAAGCCACACTGGCAGGAACCAAAAGCACTTTGAAAGTGTGAGCTGCCCTGGACAGCTGGCAATGCCGGTGTGTACAGACACATGGACACACAAATTCATGCAGAGACACACATATAGACGTGTGCACAAACACACACAGACAGGCATGCAGACATAGGCATGCACAGAGACACACGTGCGGACACTGACAAACGCAGACACTGACAAACACAGAGACGTGTACACACACGCGCACCCAGAAACACACAGACATGCAGAAACGCACCAAATGACACTGACACACGTACACACATGCACATACAAGCACACACCACACACATGCGCAAAACCACACACACAAATACATTTAGATAGACACACTGACACAAGACATACACAGACAGACTCACATGCAGAGACACACACACAGGCACATGCACAGACACACACATAGACAGAGACAAACACGCACTTGTGCACAGAGATGCAGAAACATATGGACACACGGACACAAACACACAGAGACACACAGATAACATACGTACAGACACAGAGACAAATACACTCAGAGGCACACACACAGGCACAGACAGATACACACAGACGCACACAGGCACACATAGATGCGCACACACACACACACACAAACACCCTCAGCGGGGCAGCTGGGGGGGGCGGCGGGGCGCCCTCACCTTCTCGCGGCTCTTGCGCTCCTCCCGCCGCCGCTCGAACTCCTCGAAGGAGATCTTCCCTTCCAGGTAATCGATCAGCTCCGGGCTGAAGCCCGACATGGCACCGGCCTGGCCGCGGCGGGGGACCCGCGTTCGGGACGTACCGAGTCCGTCCCGGCCCCGCGTCCGCCGCGCCCCGTGCTCTGCGCCGCGGGTTCCGCCCCCTGCGTGTGCGGGCGGGGCTGCCCTGGGAGCTACGATGGGGAACACCTTAAAGGTGATAGAATCACAGAATAGTTT